>MNPL01014604.1:10164-24662 GCA_002081605.1 Tropilaelaps mercedesae | reverse complement strand
TATATATATATATATATATATATATATATATAGGCTTTGGAAACATTCTATCAGAAACAAAACCATTCATCGTGATTTAAAGCAGCGTCAAAGACCATTCGGATTGTTTTTAACAGCTTCCCTGAACGAGCGGGAGGCGAAAATTGTCATAGTTAACGTCAATAATGCACTTACACTTAAACGCAGTGAACGCAAGGTTGGGCATGACTGTGACAGTTTTCCTTATTAATGTAATGACCATAAAGCTCGGTGAGAACCTCGTGCTATTAGACTGTAGATCACAAGTGACAATTGATTACACATACAATGTAGATTATTAATATTACATAATGAAGTATTATAGTTATAAGCCTACGCTCGTTTTGAATGTATTCGATGTACGACAAACAAAATTTGGCACAAATGAATCAATCTGAACGGCTCATTATTAAAGGCAGTTCATTCGTAAGTTGAACTTCTCTGGCAAGTTAAAATGTACAGGATGAGGCCAAAGAGGTTTGGAGGTAAATTATCTGGACATCAAACTAAAAGAATAGGCAAACCAGTTTGTCTTACTTAGGGCAGCAAAAGATGAGGAAACTCCAATTTAAGTAATTACAAAGTCATCGTGAATGTGGCTAATCGAATCAACTGATATTACGAGAAGCTTTCGATTGCAAGTAAACGATGGTGACAGCTTCATATTCAGGTCGAAGAATTCCCCCCAATGGGAAATTAAGTATTTGGAATTTATGTAGGACAATTGCCTTCTTCTGCGCTCTCATTGCTCTCATCCTGTACTCCGAAGTTATGTGAAAACAGCTTAGAGCCATAACAAATAGAAAACTGGCCCTTTTTAGTGGATAAAATGCCACATACCCGGGAAACCCCTACACCGTCGGGGAGAACAAGGGATAAAATCATGGACCACCTTAGATGTGCTTCAGTGCATTTTTAATACCTAAAAATGTTTATATGCTGTCTGGATTGAAATCAAAATGAGGAGATATCTTACAAGTACACAAACAGTTATCAACCAGTTCGTGTAAAATTAGCCAAGGTCGACACTTTCAATTTTTCCAGGTATCTTAGGAATGATTTCGCCGAGTACCATTCCAGGGCGATACGTCTGACCTTATCGCCTGTTTTTAACGCATCCATGATTGAGCCCTATAGCAAAACGGAAGGAGTCTAAAGCATTTTGATCCAGCAGTTTTGCTTTATGAAGATTAGAATGGTGAGAAAGTCGTCGTTTTTGTTCGTAATAATCGTCATAGGTTCTTTATTTATTGCCACTAAAACTTAGCCCAGTTGCCTCACAAGAACACCAAAACGGGCACAGTCTGAAGACCCATTATTACGCGTGTCTCAAGTGGCCCATTCCGTCTACATCTATGCATTAAACCCGTACCTGCTTTCCTTCTGAAAATAAAAGGGACATGCTGAGCGATTGAGACACATGTTGACATGTTGAGCACAGCCGATTTAGCGGTCGAGCGATAAAGCGTTGCCTATCAATTTATGGTCATTGTTTATGCATTTTATGTTACATACATGTGTTAATTGACGGCCTGGTCGCTGTTTGAAAGTCTGCCCTTGTAGATAAGAGCACGCCTTATGGGCACGAAAATATTGAACTGCCGGATATTTTATATTAGGTTTACATTTCAAAGCTCTAACGTAGAGTAAAATATGTGGTGCATCAACTGATTTGTGCAGAAAATAAACAAAATGAAGATGACACCTATAGGACACATAACTTTCTTCCTTGCTTTATGGCCTCAATTGAGTAACATATGCTATATAATTAAGCCGCTCACAATAATGGTAAGCCTTTGTGCTATTCGTGGACATGATCACTGTGTATTTTTGCATTTAAGTACTCGCCTGAAAGTGGTAACAATGAGCGGCTTAAGAGGCACAGGGGTAGTTTGCTTTCTGCGGAATGTTTTGTTGACATCAACTCGTCGCGAAATTGTATAGTGACACACTTCAACTTGACAATTGGACAGGCCGACCGTAATGAAAATAGGAAGGTGGAAACGTATTGTTTTCATTTGTTAATGGCAGTGTCGTCAGGCCTGTTTCGGCGGGTCAGGGAAGAAGAGCTTGTTTTCAAATACGCCTTCTTCGCGTTGTTGCTAGTATCGGCCTGTTCAGCTAAAAATAGAGAGAATATTTTTTGGTCTCTAGGGGGACTTTCTATTCGTGTGAGTTGTTTTTTACTCCGCTCGTACGGCAAGGCCTGCGGGCTGCAGCAGAAGGGCTCAATGCTGGGGGATGAGCTCTGTAGTGTAGCGTATATCTAAAAAGAAATTGAAGCCGCTCACTTACTACATCGAAACGCCTCAAGAATGGCTCACTGCTTGGCTAAAAACTTGAAAATGACGCGTAACGGAGAAAGAAAGGGCATTGAAGCAAACGCCCTGACACTTACACGAGCATGGCCGGACGTAACGACTCGAACATACAACGGCCAGAAACATCGAATGACTGACAAACTGGAACAATCTACGTTTCAAAGTTCATTCTGACTGGCGGCGCGCCATTATAGTTCGTCTATATCTTTGTGATTGCAGAGCTCTCTGCTTTTCGGTCTGACCGCTTTCTACTTGTTACCAACACTGATAGTTCAATTCATACATTGAACTAAGTAGAGATGCATACACACATAAATCGAGTGTCAATATTCATTTCGAGATATCTCGTTCCTATTTATAAAAATAAAAATAAGTCCGAAGAATTAATTACGAAACGCGCAAGAGTAGGCGGAGATTCCTTAGTTTGACTAACTAGTTGTTTTAACAATAGTCAGTTTATCAACGAAGGATAAAACAACCATCCCATCCTATATGAAGCATCAAAGTGGCATCGATAGCTGGCCACAATGGTCAGAAATGGCTGCACGATAGGAGCGTCACCCTCTGGACAGCTTAAAGATCTGCTAGTTTATAATACAACTGCTAACACTACGTACATGTAGAGGTACTTGTTGTACGGGTTTAATGGCGCCACGGGGTGAATTTTTCAATAACTCTAATTGATACTGACGCAGCTTCACTTTCATGTCTATATACTTTATATTTGAACTACTCTTAAGCTAAAATCTATGAAAACTACTGCCTTTAGATGAACTAAGGTAAAATTTCATGGACTTAACGAAGAGGCCCAAAAATTATTATTGAAATATGTAGCGGCACTAAAACAATAGGCGTGTGGATAAAGTGGAACAACAGATGCTAAAACAAAGTGTTATACAATTTATTATTTGTCATCAAGCTAGTCTTCCTCGGCTATTTGCTTTTAGGGTTTCTTTCTGACATGAATAGCCAAAGAACGAAAATGTTAATTGAACTAGTACATCTTTTCACCTTGTTAATGGATTGATGGAAATTTGCGCCAAATTATCTGGCAAGGTAGTTTATTTCACATTCAATTTCAAGCGTTATTTTTATAATTAAAATTATTATTGTTATTATTACCGTAATCACAATTATTACTGGCATCGTCGTCATCATCACTCTCGTTATTCTCATTAAACGAACACAAATATTCTGGAATCGAATCAAATAACGAACTTGCTCTTATAAGGAACGGGGATATGATTTCTTATTTGTTAAATGGTCAGAGGTGTCAGCTGCGTTTGAAACAGTGTACACACAGCCATAAACACACACAGTGTGTCTCAAAAATATCACTGTCATTATATAAAGTCGGTGTGAAGTACCTTAATGTAATTTTCCCGCGCAATTTACAGTAGCTTTCCATAATCCTAATGAAATTTTTATACCACCTTGTATATATATATATATATTGAGGATGTTTATCTGGTCGTACTAATGGCGAATTATAGCTCAATTTGCCTATAGAATAATTTTCTGAGATTTCTGTTCATTTGTATGTTTAAATGTATGTTACAACGCTTTCATTTTAAACAAATTCAATTAGAAAATACAGCTCGATGTACTGAGCTCAGAATGCCCAAATATTGTCAATGTAATTCATCTAGTATCTTATGATTTGCTCTTGAGGATGCTCTTGGCCCCACAGGAAACCATGTTACAAATTTTTATTTTGTCAAGTGCTTATTCTATGAGTTTGTGGTACTTTATTCACATTTATATACATATTTATATACGTACTTTATATCATAGCTTTCTGATTTCCATTTCGCACCACGAAGGGGGACCACTGTATTTAATGTCGTTAGAGTTACACCATAAAGAGCCCGTGAAAGACATTTGCAATATTTTTTTTATAGCGGAGAAATTTATTACGACTCTATTAATGAAGCGACCTAGCGGTAAATGTAATGGTATAATCATCTATTCTACACTAAAAGTGGTTTAACAATTATTTGCGGTTTGGGTGCCGTTTTCGGAAACATCGTTATGAAAACACCATCTTTTCTATAGACTCCTGTGTCAGTACTTGTTGTCGTTGATCTGCCGTCCTCAACTCAGCTTGCCCATCAATTGTGTTTATAGATCTCTCAACGACGCAGTGAATCACCATTACATCATACTTTAAACCGTATCTCTTTGCCATGTGCCTTGTCAACGAATGTTCGGCTTCATATTGTGTCAGTCAATCAACAAGAAACAACTGGTCATGATACCTCAAGGTTTTGTATTTGACATTTAAGTTAATCGATATTTGTTTACTTGTTTTTGTTAGTTTTTGGTAGGTTAAAAAACTCCACATAATACGAAAAATCGGAAAGAAGTAGAAATGAAGGAGGCCCACCCTAACCGATCGACAAATTTTACGACAGCGTTATTCCACAATTTAAACTCAAACCCTCTGGGTGTTTAGAGAAACTAATGGCCGTTTTTTTAAAAATGTGAAAGGTATTTGACGCAGTGATATCGGTGCCGCTATCCTTACTTAAACCGCAATGTTCCAAGATTCCTTTCAGGTTGAACAGAATTCTTTTGGGAAAAAAGGTACGTTTGGCTACTAGTAGTCGTATGGGCAGACAGTCCCGCTTTCGATCATCCTTACTGCCCCCAATGCCCTCTTCTGGTCTTTTCACAATCCGACGCCGTGTGGGCCCGAATCAGAAGAGCACGGAAAGGGCGGAGATTCTCAACAAAATGAAGAAATAGCGCGAGACCGTAAGACAATGACGGGAGGGAAGAAGTCTTGTCCAGAGGCTTGCCCTAGCTTCATGAGAAGGGGAATGGATCGCTTAACGGGTTGGAGATCGACGAGAATCAAAAACAGCGTGTAATGACTCGGTGTGGTAGTCTGGCTTGGTACAATGTAGATCTGACAAACGCGAAAGAGAAACACGCCGCTGTCGTTCTGTTACTGCGCTTTTCATTCTCATTTCCCCGTTCCCGTTCTTGCTTTTTGCTCCAACGCTAGTGAAACCTTGAAAAATCATTGCTTAGTTTGAAACTTTTAAAGATGAATTTTTATTTCCACATTTTTGCCATTGTTATTTTGTCATTCAGAAAATACAGACAAATATAAAACAAGTATCAGTCTCAGTAGAAGATTTTGAGACGATGGATTATCAATAAGATGAATGAAGTTGCAGAGTACAAGAATACATTCAGACATGTGTTTAAAGTTAAACGTCTCTCTATCCCGCGTATTCTACCAACTAGCTCGCTTGATATTTTGGCAACGGATTTTTTTATTTTCCCATCTGTCTTCATTTTGGCAAGCCGTGTTACTGCTAGTAGCATTGTTTGGGTTAATTCCAGAATACCTAGGCTAAAAGTATAGGGATTCTCGAGAATTCACTGTCTACTTAAGTATAAAAGACCTACCTGGTTAACAAATAGAGAACTGTACACGGAGTCACTATTAATTACTTATAATAAGAGAAAATAATTTACTTTTTATTTTTCGCAAACGTAGGAATGAAATAAATAATACAAAAATATCATGGCGTAAGCGCGTAGGTACAACTTGGTGGTATGGAGGTAATGTGAGATACATAGTTTACAGAGTATGATAAATATTGAGGTTACAAAATTAATCAGTATCGATATTTAGGCTGGTTCTAAATAAAATAATACATATTTGGTGAGCAACTGTGCTGTGGCTAAATTAAAATATTCGTATACATCAAGCACGCAATTAGACAAGGGAGTCAACTACAAAGCAATAGGCGGGGCGGAATGCATAGTATTAACTGTATCTGATCAGTCTACAGGCATTTTAATTTTTTCTAGTCTAAATGGATATCAGGATCAACAGATACACAATGGTCATTGGATATAATGATAGATTCTGAGAAAATATTATATTGATATTCGCTTAAGCAGTTAATATGAAAATCGCATGTACAGAATGCGGCCTTTCGATGCAAAATGTATGGCTTCGTACACTATTTCATTGAAGTTGCCTTGAATATATTTCTAAGGCCAATCATCAGTTAACATTTAACGTCCGCGGTAGCTTTTTTACACAACTTCGTAAAACGAACAGCATAAATGTAAATCTGCAACGGCGAGGATCGAACCCGTGGACCTACGTGTTTCCTCCGGTCGCAACCCGCATACGAATGCACGAAGCCATCGAACTCGACAAACCGACAAGCCATGGATCTAATACACGTTTACTCTGCAGAAGCTCTTGCTTTTGGACATTTGGCATTTCATATTTAATGAGGAGGGGTTCCATGGCAACTAGAGATTCGCGTCGGCAATCCGTTTGAACTTCTGCTTCATGGTTAGGTCCGGCGAGAACGTTGTTTGCTGTAGTTTTGCTAAAATTAAGTGATCCAGTTTTGAGATATTATAAAACGTTGGTTAGAGCCCACGGAAAATGAGGTTGAAACCATGCAGCGAGATTAGATCTTCATAGAAAAATGTATATCTCTGAGCACGAAATGTCACACGCGGCTCGAAGTGTGTTTTTGCAAGAGAATGTTTATCAGTCCAAATATATATCGCTGTACAATGCCAGGTAAGTAAGCCATCGGCAAATAGATTACGGCTAATATTTCTTTATTCAAGGAGTTATGGGTGATAGATTAATTTAAATATTACGGAAAAAATTACCTAAATTTTGATGCCACGTACATAAAATTTTTTAAATATTTTCAGGTTTTAAAAATATATTTGGCGTGTGTGTGTGTGTGCGCGCATGCGTATGTATGTGCGTTTATGAGTACATGTTTGTATGTTTGCGTATGCATGTGTGTGTGTGTGTGTGTGCATAAAGAGAAAATGGCAGCTCGTGATTTTGAATTTGGATGAACCTATGTCGACTTCGAATTGAAGCCGACGTATCATATTGACCTAAGAAATGGCCTTTTTTTATTAATATAGCACCTTGACAAGTCTGATGTTGAAGGCTCTGCTCCTTTTCTTACGGTTCGCTAATAATTTAACAGATAGGGCCAAGCTTTCGGGCTAGAAGTTCGAGCATCTTCGTCGTCTTAAGTAGTCCTTTTCCATGTAATACACCGCCGGTGTGTCTTGTCGACATGCAGTGGACCATTTCATCAGCTTTTTCAGCAACTAGACGACACTATTTGAAAGAGATTGTACGTCAATAGGGACGCACAGTCCTTCTTCTTCAGTAAACACGAGCGGAGGAGAAAAACGCTGTGCCGGAAAACACACTGGCACACTGCCTTTAAGCCTAATCCCTCTAACGGAATGGAGACGAAGACGTGGAAGTGAATCCGCGCTCCCTGAGTGTCTGTTCACACTATCCCGCTTGTTGCGCAAATAATACGCATGGTACTTGCAGTCCGCCGAAGTACCTTGTTACTATACCGTCGCAATGTCCACTCAGTTCTCCTAACGAATGTTATACACGCCGTTTGCCGCGCTTTTCTGCCGGCTCTATTTAGTTGATGCCCGCGGTCCTTCAATTGCCGTAGTCAGCACGATGCACTTAATCGGCAACAATGTCGTCCATGTGTACGTCAGTCACTGTGTCCACTTTACATCACTTGCACGTCGCTTCACGCGACCCTGTCCAAAGTGGATGGCGTAGAGATAGTGAAGTATGAAGAAAGCGTGGATAAACGGCGGAAGGTAACAGTTTCGAGACAACACGATAGGCGGTAAAATGCATCACTTTGTTTGCACCGAATCTCAAAAGGTTCAGCTGGTTCTCGACTCAAGCCACTTTGGGACAACCTTGTCTGCCACTATGGTGTTAGCATTGCAAAAATAAAAAAGACGTTATTGGTTTAAGTGTCGAAAAAGATTTGAAATTCGACTCTAGCTGTACGCTGCAAGTCCGCTTACATCTCTAACATTACTTCATTGGCAAAAATGCTCTGAGAACCAGTTATCCAGGTTTTCTCTGGGATCCCAATGTAAACATAAGCGAACAATTACTCAGATACGCCACGTTTTCTAAGACTATTATAGCTTGTGATTGATTTTTCAGAAATCTCGAAGACCACATTACGGTCGTAACAGTAAATATATCTACAGGCCAGAACAAGTAATTGTTCGCATTAGCATCTATGTTTACAGATGTATTTAGAAAAGAAAAAGGTTTTTCGCGTACTTTCAGCAAAACATATCACCACGCAAAAGCTTCTCTCGACAAAATCGCATTAAATAAGACTAGTACACCAAATTCGGAACTTAAAACATATAAAACATTGAGTTTGAAAAAAGAAAACCGAGTTTGGACTCTAGATAGACTTTCGTATAGTTGAGGAGCCGACTGCCTTAGTCCTACGTGAAGACATTGTTAAAATATGAACAAACCCAGTCAGTTTCCTTAAGAACATTGAAGTTGTGCTAGGGTCAGAAAGAGTTCTTGCTAGGGAAGACGCGGATTGCGATTCCATATCTTAGCATTCATTTAATGAATATGTTTTTCTGAAGACAACTTTTTCTTATATCCGAAGTGAAATAAGTGGTTGTAAAAAGCACCAACAGCTCTTTAGTCCTAGTATACTTGTATCAAGTTCCGCCGTAGTACAACCAATGAGGGTAAGCCGGTTACGCCGATTCTAAAGCTTAAACAAAAGTCCCTTAAAATAGGTTCAATGGCTGAATCCGAAAATAATTTCGTATAAACTCGCCGCGTGCTATCATGTTTTTACACTTAACTTAAAACTCATCCTTTATAAACTTTGCATGATTTTCTTCTTGTCTTCTTGCATTGTCTCTTTAATGGAATTTTACATCATTGCAGCCATCCCAGCTACTGTCTCTGAAACACCTATACTACCTGCCTAAAAAGCTCATTTTTATTTCAGCTTACGTTAGGAAAACCTTGCAGCTGCGCTAACGTTACAGATGAGCTAACTGCAACGCGAATCTTTATTTTCGCTTGAAGCAGTAAGTTTCTTCCGGACAGTTTACAAATGGCCAGCTGCTACATGTGAAACATCAAATCAGTTCCTCGGCTTTCTCTCAGTCCTTATTCCATTCTCGAGGGAGACGAGTGTATGTGACAACATGTGCACGACCCAGTATGAATAACCTATGTACGCCCTATTGTTGGTGGTCGCTTCTACTTTATGCCGACTTACGCGTAAAATACCTTTCCTGCCGAGGTTTGATCACGTGAGCTTTACATACTTTATCTCCCCTACTTCATGGACTTGAACATAATCGCCTGAGCGGACATAGTTACCCCCCCCCCTGGTGTTCATATTGCTTAGTTTTCCAAATCAAAGTTTTTATGAAAGTTTTTTGAAAAGAACAAGCTGCTGAATCTAATACGCCTACCGACTTTTTTCGTCCGAACATCTTACGCTTGAACTTCAACAATGGCTAGCTTAATAACGCATAAGCGCATGCTGTCTCTTGGATGTCTTCGACTGTCGATAGACTTTTAACCCTATGTACAAGGATATGACCCATCTCTTCAAGTCAAGGGTGTTTGAAAAGTTATTGCCGATTTTCATGCGTCCAATAGAAAGCTTATGATCGGTTTTTTCTCGTTTTTGTAAAGCTAGCCTTGCTAAGTTTTGTGGAAAATATAAAGATCTCCTTTATCACCTTATAAAAATATTAATACTGTTTAGCAACATCTTAAAAACGTCTGTATCCAAAACGCTGGTATCTGGATTTAACAAGACGGCGTCATGTGCCATTGAGTGTAAGAGGATCACTCTATTAAAAAAATGTTACCCCTGTGCGTTTTTTCGCGATGCCGAGTTGTTCGCTCATCTTAAAGACCTTGCGATTTAACGCAGTTATACCCAAGACTAACATAAAAATGTGCATCATGAAACTAAACAGGATTCACACATTTTTAAATAGTATACATTTTCGCAAAAAACACTAATGAGCCGATTATACTTGAAACATATTTTAGTTATTTTGGAAATGATGAAAAGACAGGGAAATGCTATGATCACAAATAATTTTTCATAATTGTTTAAATACCGTCAACGACTTTTAGGGCACCTTGTCATTTGATCATCTTCAAAACCTGTATTTTTTAATTGGGTCATGGAAACAGGTGCTTTAAAAATATTCGGTTGCTACTTGTGGTGTATTGCGCAAGCGTGTCTGTAATAGATTTTGGACACAGATTTCGCATTTAGTTTTAGATCTTTTTGGGATAGCCTTGTGTATTTGCGCACGCTTTGCGACCGGAGGACATATACTGGTGCACGGTTGTAACCCTGCTATTGCACATTCATATTTATCGGATTTGTATTACGAAACAATTAACTTTAGTAAGCTCAGGAGAACAAGCAGTTTTCCTCAAAAACATACTTTCTGCTATTTTTATTCAGAACGCCTCTTATTCATGTTTATTACGTCGTTTTCAACGACCAGTGTGCGCTGAAGACCTTTGGAACAATCGGTATCACTATGAGAACGATACCTCTCCGCAGTTTTACTGAGATCCCACAAAGGCAATACAGTGCACTACAAGGGTAACAGATCTTGCCACAAACAAAAACTGCCGTAACGCTTGATCGAGTAAAACGTTACTCTATCTTACTCAATTTTTCAGTTGACGGCATGAACATAGAATATTATAGTAAATAATTTTCGACTACAACAAGGCATATCGAATGTATCCGTGATGTATATATGAAGCATCCGAATGTATATATGAAGCTTTATAGCTACTTTCAAAGATCTCGATTATGCTATGAGATCCTTTGACCGAAAAATGTATTATACTCTTAGCTTGGATCTATAACCGTTACATAGACTATCAATGTTAAAATAGCTTTAGGTATTAATATCCAGCTTATTGCTGAATATTGTTTTCAACGGTTTTCAGCCCTTTTTAAAAAGTACACAAATGCTGCACAAAACCAACATAGAAAGCATCCTCGTCTAATTAAAATTGGCAAAGGCGCGGAATTTTTCCACACATACGTAAAATTGCTCACATTGCCAAATTGTTGGTGTTCAAGTTACATCTTTGTATGAAAAGACCTTTGGTTCTTTGACGCCGCGTTAACAGTACAGACTTTAATGGAATAGTAAAATACCTTGTTATTTTTGCATTGTTGTGACGTTAGCGCCACTGCTGAGAAGATTAGGGCGTTTTCCTGGGCTTTTATAAATAAAGTTGTCAATTGAATTTAGCATGGTTAAAAAGCCTGACGTATCCTACATGAAAAAAATTGCTCATAGGCGGAGTCAACTCTGTGCATGCAAAGTAAGATAAAAAGTGGCTTTTGACAATCTGAGCAGTATTACGCTCATCCCTCATATACGCTTCCATCCAAGCTGTATAACATTGTATTGCACATAGCCTTTCGCTTACGCATAAATGGTAGCCATTCGTCCCCTCATATATAGTAACTACTTACACACACCTTCAGCCTCTTTATTTATTATTTATATTTATTTATCAATTTATTTATTTTGTAAAAAGTAGTCTGTTGGGCTATCGGAAACACGCTGGATAAAATGAAAGCTGTAAAGCTAAGTAAAGGTGTGAACTTGGAATGTTAAACTATAGAATATTAAATCTCCGAAGTCGTAGGAAGCACAACAAACAGAAACACTTGAGAAAGGAGCTTACATTGAAACTTTTGATACACCTTCTAGTATTCGATATTTTAAAAGCAGCAGAAGAATCAATGACCTCCGTCAAAAATCGTTCAATCAAGTTGAAAGCCTGCACAGATAAGTTTTTCCCTTTGGGGTTGTCCATTGTAGTGCGGCAAGGCAATGTGGGAGTAGAGCGCTTTATGAACCGGTAGGGACTTGTCTTTCCTATGCGAGTCAGGAAATATGCCTGTTTATTATTGTTATTAATATTATTTTACAGGAAATTATGAAAATTCTGGCAAGTTGTCGTTTTGCAGATGATACGTCGTTTCTTTTTCGAATATGAGCTTACGACATTGAAAAAAATTGAAGTAAAGGAAATGAAGTGCATCCGTGACAATACGTATGGATAATTCAAGAGGATTACGCATGATTATTAAAAAGGGTTGAAGTAGTCTGGGACGGCGGCACTACATTCACCGGTAAGCCATTTGAAAAAAACTTGCCCGCACTGTGCACGGAATACCTATTTTTCCTTTTCGGTGCCAAACCTCAATTCAGGTCTTATGTACTTTATCTATAGATGAGCTCTGTTGATGTAGCCAAAAATATTTACTTTTGTCAAAGAGTTTGTGTCACTCTCAAAGCAGGGCTCTGGGCAAACCGAGTATTTCGTCCGTCCGTCTTTAGCGATAGTCAGGGAGAAGGTGAGCTCCATAGTTGCTTGTTGCACTTGCTAACAAGGGCTAACAAGTTATTTGTAATAGATTAAGAAAGAGCGAGAAAGAAAGAGACGTCGTGGCCAAGAGAGCAACGACTACATGTCTATTGATTTCTCTTATATTATATACCATTGACATTAGTTCTTCGACTGCCGCAGGGAACTCGAACGATTGCAGGTGAACTTTACGGTATTTAGGAGTACGATAGCGAAGTAGAACTCGGTACTTAGGGAGAAGAGTATTTTTAAAGTCTGTAATATAGCTCGTCCAATAAAATCAATAAAGAAAAAGATGTAAAAAAATAATTCCTTTAGGCCAATTTTTTTAACATCCTAGAGCACAGGCGCTCAGGTGAATAGGCCATGGGCTTCGTGCGCTCCTTAAGAATGGCAATAGTTAGACTACAGGCTAAGATGAAAAGCACCGCCCTAGATGTCAAGAAACTAGCGGAGACTTTGACGAGAATCACAGGCCACCTAGAAGTAATGAAGTGCTCAGAGGATCTGCTCGCTGTGCTTTGACTAAGCGACAAGAAAACGCAAAGGTTATTGGCCGTGGAGGGGGAAAAGGCGAGTTCATGGCCGAGAGGGACGGGGGGAACTAGAGCAGCTATTCTGAACAGGACAAGGGTCAGTAGGGAGGACGAAGAGGAGGGCCTGTCTGCCAATACACTCAAAGAGAACATTATCGCAGCCGACGTCGTCAACGATGCGCAGGTAAGGTACCTGTTAGCGGCTCACTGGCCGCCAGCATTACTCTGGGCAGAGGAAATAGCTGATCTTAAAATTTCTTCACGAGCGGGTTAAAGGGGTTATTATTAGAAATGAGAAGCACCACGATGAGAGGATAATTCACGTTTATCCGGCATGTTTCCTTCATTTAGAGGGCTGGCTGATAAGATGGTCGGCAGGCAAGATTGTCAAACTACGCGCCAGGCATACATACAAAGCAGGCGATAGGGCAGTGGAGCTGGGAGAGGAAAAACAAACGCTTTTTTTAGCTGAGGTCTGTGGCGGGGAAGCCCCAATGGATGCATATTCGGTCAGAACCACCGCTAGGCCAACGGAAACGATAGTGAAAGAGGGTTATTGCAAGTCGCTCATCGTCATCACTTACTTCCCCAAAGGGAGGCGCTCCGTAGAGGTCCGCAAAGTAATCGATGTTTCTAAGATCGAAAACGGAAGCGGAGGGAGCCCTCTAAGCCTTTTCGCGAAAAACGAGTCCTACGAAGGAAGTAAGACTGAACTCCAACCAGTGACAACGAGCACGACTAGGATTAAGGTAGGGGAGAGACAGACATTTGTCTACACTTAAAAAAGGCTAAATAAAGCAACCTGGGAGAACTAGGAGTTACGGTTAGGACCGCCACTAAGAATAGAAAGGGGGGAGGTGGTCATACACCTACCTGTAGAGGTAAATGGCGTTCTAGGCAAAATAGCAGAGCAGATTAGAAAGAGGGAAAAGTATCTATCATCGTGCAGCACTATACGGGAAGAGGAAGTTAAGTTGGTCATCTGGAGGTCTATCCCTGGCTCAGTCGCAAAGAGGTTAGCCAACATGTCGTCAAGCAGGCCAGGGAATGTTACTCCGATGAAAGTGACAGAGGCCAAGATCGCGCAGTCGGAAGTCTGGCTTATGTTGATCAAATATTACGCGAGCGGTGGCACGAGGTTTGCTCAGTCGTAGAACAATAAAACTGGGTTCTCGGTAAGATGTTAGGGAATAGGTCGGACCAATTATTTGCTTTAGATGCAATCAGGTTGGACACAAGACTAACGCGTATCACCGGAGACTGGCGCGCGAAAATGTTTCTGCTGTAATAAGACCGGACATCCGGTTCGAGGGTGCAGGACAACAACTACCTGCTGCTCGACGTGCGATGGAAGGG
>MNPL01014601.1:1436-16956 GCA_002081605.1 Tropilaelaps mercedesae | reverse complement strand
TATATATATATATATATATATATATATATAAGCTCTTTTAAATCTACTCGTGGCATACCTTATACAGAGCTTAATGTATTTTCGCTCGTCGTGCGTAGAAGATAAACCGTCCAGGAACTCCAGATTACGAACTGTAAATACAGTTTTCAATATCATAATGTCTTATGTTCCATTGTATGTGAGCTCAGTGGTATTAGCAGTACGTTGAAGGGGTTATTCACTTACTGGATCGATGTTCAAAGGCGTGACCACATCCGTGAGAGTAGCCTACGCGAAATCGCTGTGCCACTTAGCCACATCATAGAACATTTGAAGTTCCGCAGCATTGGACTGAGCCAACTAGATACTACGACCTCATGACAATTTAGCTGTTTATCGAATAAGATAGGCATACATTCGAATTAAAAAAACCTAGCAAGCATAGCTTCTTCATATCTTGTACAGACATGTTTATTCATCTTTTGTCTCTCTAGAAAGAAAAAATATATAAATCAGATATATAAATTAAGATGTCTACTCATTTAATAACGCGCTGAAGAAAAATTAAACGCGCGCTTTACCGAGTTTACCGAGAAAAGGTTGTGGGTAGTTGGAAGGTAAAATAGGCTAGAGTACAAAGAAAGAGGAAATTCATCGACATTTATGGCCATGTAGCTTATCTTTGTTTGTGAACCGAATCTTTTACCTAGCCTCCCTGTAGACGGTTTATGTCCAAAAGCACGGGAAAAGGGTCTATCTATTTTTATAATGCACGTCATACCTTTAACAATATTCAGGCCTTGATACATTACATTCCGACAACGCGATAAGTTAAACAGGTAAAAGATATTTCGATATAAAATTAGCTGTTTGGTTGTGAATGAATTTCAGCTCTCGTATCTGTAGCGGATTGCTACATTCGTGAACAGCTATAAAAACCGTAGACGCAAATGGTGTTATACTTTCAAGCTTCTATTCGCCGAATCGAAACTTTTAATAGCTTATGGACTATATTTGATGCTAATAGACGATAAACCTGCACATAGAGGACAAACTGCTATCATCATGATCATCTTATTCCACGAATCAAATTTAATACACCTTTTGCTTATCGTTATATTATAAGAAACTTCGATAAAATGCCATGCTTAACGAGCGAGACGCAGAAGACGAAAGCTTCTTAACAGCGCATAGTACGTCCACCACCCTACGGAATACAGTGCTCGATATCATGACCAATTTTTGATGGATGTGCTTAGCGTTAACATTGCTCTCATTAAGCGAATCTCTTGGACTCTTAGCCCATTTTTAGTAGGCATTGACAAAATGTAATCCGTCATAAAGTCCGCTCAGTTCATTGAGGTAATCTACTGAAAGCAATCCATAATCTCGATCTACATTAGATGAAGGGAGGAATTTTTTTATTTTCTCAAGGTTCTACCCTAATTACTAACGAAATTAACACACCAGAGACTACTTCTAGAATGAAAATATTAACTGAGCAAGACCTCCTAAATAAAACAAACTAATGACTATCTAGTAATCATAGTTGTATGGTGGAGAAATACGATGTATTTGCAGAAAATAAAGAGAAAGGGAAACATGTGATATACCAGCAATTTGTTCCTGTTTCACAGTTGTTTGTTTTTCCTGTTTGTAGACATAAGTTTGCGTAGGAAAATAGTCTTTGCTTTGTTACTTCGTTTCGCAGTGGTAGTTGATTATGGTGAAAATTTGATGCACTGCTCGTGCCTGCTGTCGTAAACAAAATGGCAAAAAGGAATTTATCATAGGTTTGCCGAATCTGACATGCGTGTTTTGCCCGTAGTCTTAAGTGTATGGTGCTTTTCAATTTGATAAGATGAGCTCTACGATTCAGCATTGAACAGAAGAAAATAAGTTTAGTCATTGATTACACAATGTTGGTAAGATTATAAAATAATTTCATAAAAAAGTAGGTTGGTCGATTTATCTAACTCACAAATAATGGTCTAACTGAGCTACTTAGTTCGAGAGCAGGTGAATGAACAGGTGAATTATTCAATTAGACTAACTCGTTGCTTGGCAGATCCACGCTAATCTTATATTACTTTCAGACTAAGGGCATTGCGAAGCAATCTGATCGTAGGACAGGATCTAATTACATGTACTCTGGCTTTAAGTACAAGAGAATTCGTTCTAAACCTTTGAAAGGCCATTTCAGCAAACAGCAAATATGCGTAGAAAATAAATATTTTTACTTCTAAAAGTTGAAACAGTTTTAACTATGTCATGAACGTAAGCAAGCGTGTCTTCGCTCTACTAGAAAATAGTTCTATCCCAGGAAATGTTGTAAGAGTTTCGTAGTTAATTAGGGCGTCAAAATTTAAATGCGTTCAATAGCCTGTCCAGCTGAGAAACATGATGATGATCTACGGTTTTACGGTATCGTCAGTGATCTGGCAGGCGCTAGGACCAATCTTTGCACCTATTTATAATTGTTTTACACATGTCAGTAGCTAACAGTCGCAAATATTTTGTGCATTGCGACGTTAAACACCTCAGGTAACGCAATTAGTGTCCAACTTACAATATGGTACGTTCACATCCATTTTCTAACAGCATCTCAGCCATGCATCTCTGCGCGCATACTTAACGTAATTGCCCTTATTTGTAAAATGTATCAACAACGAAGTCAAACTGAAAACGAAAATCAAACGCTGCGATGATTCATTCAAGATTTCGGCCCTTCCAGGCGCTGTATGCAAGCGCTCTAACAAGATCCAAACGTACGCTACGCTTTTGAAACACGATATACCCAGCCTGCAGTAAGCTGATACAAGTTATTCTACACCTGTCCTTCTAACCATGATTAGGTATAGCGTTTGAGTTTATCTCGCCATTGGAAATTCTTTGCAGGGTATATCCTCACGACGTTTCCAGAAACAGCTTTTGCCTTAATAAAGTACATTTTAATTAAGGTATAGTACCATCGCTATAGCCTGTCTTGCCGCCTCCTTCCCGTGCATTTGGCCAACAAGAGCTTCATTACGTTGCTTTTCCTTTTGCTGTCAGCCGTAAACTGTGGTGCAAACGAAATCTGCTGAAAGCAAGCTACGCTATCGTTTGTTCCATTAACCAACTGCTATCGAAACAGCGGAGACACGGTGCCCAATGTTATTCCGCGGCGGGTAGTAGCCTTTATTCGTCTGGCTTACACTCAGTCCAACGGTTTGTTGACTTTGTCACTGTAGGGTCTTATTTGAGGTCAGGGCGCGATATTAGCAGCTCAACGCAATTCCTACTAGCGGGTTCTTTTAACTGTTACAAGGTGACTAATTGTATTTACTGACACACGACGTCTCTTGCCCCCTTTCTTTGGCGAAGGAGTTCTATGCGTTTATGTAAGTGCGTTGAAGTTCCCGCTTGTAAAGACTTACCAGAAGCACGTAAGAAAAGTCTACGTACTTCTAACTTGTATGCATGTCCCTACAAATTGGTAAAGGTTGCTTAGGCGAGAGGTTGAGCAATACCAAAACGATCCGGAGAAGGATCACTTAGTCTGGATCTGTATCGATTCTTCGGGACTTGTTCTTTTGGACTGGCATCAGGGACCATCTTGTTCCGACGAAATCGCTTTGTCGAACGCATACACAAAGTCCTGTCCTTTGGCGTATCTGGAAGCTAAAAGCGAGTTGGGTCACGCACGTTTTATATACGCAGCTAAACCACCTTCAAGTTGAAGTTGCTTGCCAAGTTTGTGCCTAGTTTTGCCTGTGAGCGGAGCTGAAGCTAAACGGGAACAATAAATATTTTAATTCCTTAGTCCATTTCAAAATGCGATTTACGCAAGGAAAATTTAGAAAGGAAGTAAGCTCCTACACAAGTCTTCAGATTTTTAATACTAAGCCGTCTAAATAAGGCTTTTCGTTTTTGAATAGATCTAAAGTTGGCCCAGACCCTAATGAATGTTCTATTAATACAAAGAATTCCTATAAGTAAAATGTTTTATTGAGTCAATTCTAGAAAGTCAGTTCTAGGATACCAGCGTTCATCGTCATTTCTCCCAAATCTGACCCTCAGTCTCCTTCTTGTAGTAATTTTTATGCAAAAAAATGCTTGTCAATATACGTACCAAGTTTAGATTTAATGGGCTAGGTAACATCGGCAAGAGCTCCGGCGTACGCTTCAAGTTAGAACAAAAATCGTTGAAATATCCTCTAAGCGTCTCAAAGAAGTGCCACATTTCAACCAGCGTCTGCTAAGATCAAGGGAGTTGGCGTACAATCACTTGCTATCGATGTGGCGCTACAACGGGATCTAGCACGAGTTAGGGCACCTCTTACCTTGAGTAATATATTAGACCTGTATGAAGGGTTGCGTTAGTTTAGTGCCACGTTCGCAGTACAAACAAGAATAGACGTAAAAAGAGATGTCGGCCCCATCGAGAACCCCGCCAGAAGGACGCTTTGTATACGAAATTCCACATGCGTGGCTACTAGCGCTTGTCATGAAATTAAGTAGATTTCATCAGGTCAAGTGCTCCATTCTTCCGTGGAGTTTGAATGTCTAGAGCGCTTGTTTGTATGGGTCAAAAATTTATTTTGCCTAACTGATGGTCATTTTTCTATGTTTATAAGAGAAGATGGGGTAAATGTCGACAATGCTGAATTTTACAGTATAGAGCCTGCCGTATAGTATAACGGCTTTACGAAATGGTTTTACCTTATTACGCCGTCTGACGCTCATTCCGCTGTATCCTTGCGGAATATCGAGCTCCGGATTATCGTGCTTCTTGTGACCGGAGGAAATACGCTGGTATATGAGTGCGATCTTCGCCGTTGCACGTTTACGTTTATGAGGTCCGCTTTACGAAGTAATGCGAAAAGTAGTACTGTGGACGGTAAATGTTGGCTGCTAGGCTAAAATAAAATAAACCTTCCGGAACATGACCAGAGCGAAATCGAATATTGTTGAGTTTACGTAGAGCAGGTGGTGTACTGCTTGGTTTCTAAATTATCATATAGTCATATCTATGAAGGAAATATAAGGTGTCCTGTGCCCTTTAAAGAACGCTAAATCGGAATATTGTTTCTCATACTCTTCTTTTAATATATGTAACAGTAAAATTGCCTTGTTGTTAACTGCGGAGCTGGTGAATAGCGAAAATAATGTTATTCCATTAGCGTAAAACTTTCTAGGGTTGTTTACAGTTATCATCGCTCAACAGGGTATCGCTCAAAGCGGGTGTTAACGCTATCGTCTTATGATGCGCAGCTTCACAACCCATGTGTGATTTCTGTTGCCCGCAGTGGTCAAATCCATCCAAAGTAGTAGCCTCCTAGTGTCCTGCGTAGACTCGCTGATTCTATAGGACTAGTGAAGAATGATTGCTGGCTATGAAATCTCAATGTTAATTTTACCTCCACGTAAGCAAGCGATGTCCACGACGACCTTCTCCAACCAATTTCCTTCGCTGCGCCACCATTCACTCTAGAGCACACATCTGGCACGCTGGTTGCTATAGCACATTATTTGTTCAGACGTTTCGTAGCCTCTTATGGTTACTAGTATGCCGAATGTGTACTCAAAATGACATTGTGTCGTGTACGTCACATGTATTGAAGCACGTAGCCGAATGTGAGCGCAAGCTGGCAACGAGCGAACGGAGAACCGACGTTGGACAGTATGTTGGAGTCAGCGCCTTAATAGCCAGCGACTGGGTATTAGGCGGGTGCTCCATCATGTTGAGGAATATTTCCTAATCCACAGTAGCGATGGACTCGACCACTAGCCAAAGGCGGTCAATATGAAACAGCCATTACGACACTGAAGAGTACAATGCATAGACTCGGCAATGCCACGCCACTACCAACGTGGAGCCGCTTCGGCTAGTGGTACGATCCCGAGAAGCCACCAATGAACATAATGCGCAAGCACGCCCCCGCATCAACGTCGTTGAAGACAAAACATTTTTCGCAATTTTCAATTATTGGCGGTCACGAACAATATTGGAGTGCATCTCGGTTGATCTATCAGAATTGAGCCCCTTAGATTGGTAGCTGCAGTGGGTGTAACGGTCAAGAAAGCGTTTCGTTGTGCGCTGAAATTTGCACGGCCGGAAACATCTTATTGTATAATAACAGCATTGTTGTTGTTGTCCACTTGTTAACAAGTCGGCTCTTTAAAATGCGCTGAAAATTGTTGTGATTTGGCTTTATTTTAATCAGTACACACCTAGTAAATGTGAGTGATAATCCAATGTATAGCATATTACTATAAATCTGTTCACTTGACCATCGAAGGAGTTAATTTTACGGGTATGTTGCAGTGAGGCCGGGTAAATTACTAACTTAGCACGATAAGCTTTATTCAGAAAATCTTTGCGAACTAGATACTTACGTATTATAGTTAATTTTACTTTATAATTTAGTTTAGCAAAAACTTACAATAACCAGCAAATGTGTGACAAAACGACACTCCGCTTAAGTATTAGCCATCAGTCGTTCAAACTAAGGATCGAAGCAGCGTTTTTCTTGAAAATTGTCAGCAACAGGAACTGATGAGGCGATTCTTTTAAGTTTTCATAAGCGCACCTAACTCTGCAACATTCTTGTAGCGCTTCCGACTTGGCTTTAGGTTCTTACTCTTCTACTGCGGGGTGCAAAAAGACTACGTTTCACCACCTTATCTGAAGAATAGCAATATTTTCCAGCATCAGGCTGTGCAAAGTCACCTTAAAGTTTAGTGAAAAAACTGTACAATATTGAGTAAGAGACATATGAAGGTTACTGCCACAAACGCTAGGCCACCAAAGACATTAGATCACGAAAATAGCAGCCCTTCTTTGGTTCGTGGAAACATTTAAAAGTTAAAGCGGGGGATTTTCATGCAAGACTAGATGAACCAGATGAAAGAACTGTGAGCTCGCCGGAACCATGGATTCTACAAATTGACCGACAGCTGATTCGCCATTTTTACAGAATCGACAGAGAAAAATAACACAACGTCCTATAACAATGTCTTGCGACTTTAAGCTGAGAAAAGCATTCTCCTATCGTAGATCAACTTTTTCGCTATACACGCGATTGTGTGAGACGCGGTGCTTGTTAAAGCGCGCTTTCGAAGTAGCCTGGCACGAAATGATAACCAGAAAGGTAAAGCATCACCGGAATACATAGTTGTAACGGGTATGGCTATGAAGGACCTTTGTCTATTGCCATCGCTCTCGACAACGCTTTATTGTCCGAAACCCCGCGGCTTCATAGCTGTCATTAGCACTTCCGTAACGGCCTCCACGGAACTCATATTCCATTAGCTCGATTGTATTTCTCTACCGAAACACCTGCGCACCTTTTTTCAATGAGTGAACTGTAGCTCTATGCTTGTATAATGTTGAGCCAAGCAATACAAAACTGGCTAGCGAACGAGAAACCCGTCTGCTATGTGTTATTCTTGATTGAAAAACGAGAACGACTTGCTAACCTCGCGAAAAGCCAAGGCCGTTACTACACATGTTGAAGCGTCGTGGGGCGATAGTACATGCACTCAATTCACCATCCTACCATTGGACACCGCTTTTTCTCTGCTGCCACGAACAGTCTACCAGGGAGTATGAGTCGACTCACCATTTCTGCTTGCGGCCAGTTAGGTCAGCGTAAAGCAACGAGCACCGAAAGTCATTAAGCCAACTAAATATGCCAATAAGGGACGAAATAGGGAGTATTGCATCAGAGAGAAGTCAGCTTTAGAACAGAACATAAAACATAGAGGTGATAAAAAATACCGTTAACAGGCCGATATAGATAATTAGCTAGAACTTGTGTTTATTGGATGTCTAGGTGCAAGGAAAGTGGTAAGCGGCGAAAT
Source organism: Tropilaelaps mercedesae (assembly GCA_002081605.1). Classification (NCBI taxonomy): domain Eukaryota; kingdom Metazoa; phylum Arthropoda; class Arachnida; order Mesostigmata; family Laelapidae; genus Tropilaelaps; species Tropilaelaps mercedesae. The sequence goes on along the minus strand of MNPL01014601.1, from coordinate 9,129 downwards.
GGGAGTGAATTTAAATCTGAGTAAATTGAAAATACTAACAAAACATTACAAATACGTTTGTGAGACAAGCGACAAACAGTATCAATAACGTTCTTGTTTTGAATCCGAACCTAATTTTGATTAGGAAATATAGTCCGAATGTTAATAAATGATTTCTAGGACTCTCGCTCTAGTGAAATCATCTTGTGAAGTGTCAATGGAATTGCCTAAATTTGAAAAGATATCCATCTAACTTCTTAGCAAAATAGGTCAACAAATTATATACTGGTTAGATGGAATAGCTGGACAAATATATTGAAAAATATTGCCACCTTACGAATTTTTCCGGAATAGACTAGTTTCATTCATCGAGGATCGTGTCAATCGATTTGTATGAGTATGGGCCGCTTGCACTAAGCCTTGACAAACTTTTAACATTTGAACCTGTTACGAAATGGTGTGCCCGGATGGAGATTTTTGACCTTTCAGGCTTTGATGCAATACGCAAGTCGCTGTCATAACATTAAGCTCAACATCAATAGTGCATACAGGTCACGGCCTATTCATTGTCTGATCTTTACAAAGACATTTGTAAAGGCCAGACAATGAATAGGCACAAGGAAAAGGCGTTTTCCAAGGGAGACTCACTGTTCCTTCACTATTTACATGCTCTCGGATCACGGAACGCTCCGGTCTGTTCAAGCCGACGCAAGCGTGGTCAGCCTTCGTACGATTCTATTTACGACAGTGCTTTCTGGCATCGTTTCTGTTACCTCAGATGATCCCACTTACGTCTTAGCTGATCACATGGCCACAGAAGGCTTAGCGTCGGAAATTAAAGACCTTAGCTTCTATAAACTCCTTTCCACTTCCTCATCAACATCAATCGGGTTGAGAGGAGAACATCAGGGATGACATGTCCCTTATCAAACTCGGAGTCAAACCCGTAGCAAATCAGGAGTAAGGCCATAACAACTTGCTCGGATCGGAGGACTCGCTCAATAAAATTATAGTCAAATGCATTTGTCGCGCACGCTGCGAGACAATTCACTGACGAACAGTGCTATAAAGACATATTCCCGGGATATACAAATCGCCATAGAAGAACAAATGAAATACATTTTGCTAACATCAAGTTGTTACCAAAAATTTAATGGCCAGCTTTTTTCATCTTTAATCCTGGTTGATTCTGTCTACCCGTTTGACCAAAGGCAACGTGCACAAATTCACTTGTCAACGTACATCTATAAATGGACTCTCTAAATGGAAGTGTATTAAAGCTAGCTTCTAGCGTATGAAATTTTAATGAAATGTTGCATATTTTCGATAACTACAAAAAAAACTCGTAAAAATATACATAGAATATATATAGAAGATATAAAATATATATAGAAGGTCAGTATTTCGTTGCAGATATATTTGAACTCTTTTGGAAGGAAAAAACTCTTGAATGTTTTCCCAAAACTATGTTGCCCAGTGTCACATACAAAGGATTAAAAAAAGCCTTACTCCAATTTAACTGAGTTAAATCGAATGTGATGTTGAGTTAACAAATCGAATGAATGCAGGCATTTTTCATACCAAATTATTAACTAACATCTTAATAAAGCATACCTAAAGTGATATTAAATGTGTGATAATGAAGTTATATCTCGAGACCGTAAAGCGACGATCTAACAACGCTTTTACAAAAATACTATGCAAGAGAAATTAACGACTTCGTCACGTTCTAGCTGAAGGTTGTTAATATTCGACAGGTGCCGTTGAATAGTTCAATGAATACCCTATTCAATCTTATGTCGTTAGGCTGACCGGTCCGACTAGGTTTAGCAACCTTTCTGTCATTGATATTTGATAAATGTACAGTTTACTAAAATATGTAATTTTATGCGTCACGCTAATGTATAATTCGGACTGAAGTGGTCAACGCAATATTTTCTTTGCCTTCTGTTCTTCAAGGGCAACAAGATTCCAGTACACATGAGAAGCGGGTGATCTTTTTGAAATGATTTAACAACTGCCGAAAGAAGTACAGCTAAAATGACAGAAAACTTTTACAAATTGGATCATCATATTTTCTGTGTTTTTTTAGTCTCATATATTGCATTAATCAAAAACCTTGCTAGGCATTCAAAATAACGATAGAAGACAACTGCGAACGAAAGTTTCACTTGTCACTGCACGCTACGATGCGTATCGCCGTCAACGATCTTAATGGGGAGTATTGAAAACTTACTTCCCTTTCCATCTTAGCATTACCAACTTAACGCGCAAAGCACTTAGTTCTAGTAAAAGGAAAGCGTGCCAATATCTGGTTATTAGGACTTTCATTATTTAGATCCGGCACCTGTATCTAGGTTGCAATAATACTGTACAAGCATGCATCTTTATAAGTGAAAATTAGCCTATGTGAAACATACCAAATGATGTCTTTTTTAAAACAGTAGACGGTAAATTTAATGCTGCAGCAAATTTAACGTTAACGCAAAAAATTACCGCGGTAAAATACTTAGTAATAGATTGGCGCATTGCGTTGATTATATTAGAAACCCTTTACGCTACCGAAAAAAATTTACGTATATACAAAATCTTTCATTGAACGCGAATCTGTCTGATTTGCTCGTTTTTTTATACAGCTAACCGTGTCGCTGTGTAATGCCCTCAAATAGTGAAATGAAAGTAATAGAATGATTCGGGTTTTTTTCTATACAGCAGTCGTCTTGTATTTTTAATCAGCGTTGAGAGTTGGTGTCTTTCGTTGCGCTAAAATTTGCGCTAAAGCCCACAGGTGCCTCTAGGACATTTTTTTACCCGAGTCTTTCCTGTAGCTTTTTCAAAATGCGTAGAGCCTATCGGAAGGCTAAACAAAACGACATTCCTTGTTCAGCATGTCAGATGACTATCTCCATTTTCCAATGTGCTGACTCTGGTTATCATTCAGATACGGTATCATTTAATGAACACTATTATACCCCTGCAATACTTCAGCTCGAGTCCTGCTTAGCTTTTAGAACAAGTCTCGGCGCACTATTTGTTACGGCGTTTGACGACACGTCCTCTCCAATGCGTCCAATTGTCTCACAAACTGGATCATTTATATCTTTTGTTTCTATTGCCAGAATGATTTAAGGCACAATTGGCTATTTTTTTTAATACCTCGTCTACTCGGTACCGAATTGAGAATCAGCGCGCGACGATCAAAGATTAAAAGTAGGAAACCGGTGTTGTTTTGAGACAAATCTCCACGCCAAGAGCAACAGTGACGTCTCGTATATAGGATGGAATTTCTTAAGAAGTTTGCATATGAGAGGTGTAGTCATGTAGAATTGTTCACTGCCCCGATTGCCCAGCAGTGCGAACAATGCAAGCCTCACATTGTCTGCTATACGATATTACATACTGTCGACTCGTTTTTTTTATCGAAATGACAGTTCTACGCTTTTTCTCAGCCCCTCAGGATTTCCTTCGCGGTTATAAATTACCGCGGCCTCCGCTACTTGCTCTACGAGTACACTAGACACGATGTAGTATATATTATGCCACTGTTGCCTTAAAACTACACGGGCACCTATAGGTCAGCGGCCAGAGCAGCAAAAGTAACAGTGAGGCCGGAGAAAAAAACTGGATAGTTTTTTTCCCCGGCCTCACTGTAAAGTGTAAAGTAATTACAGAAAGCACAATTAGCAATTAATTCCCCATTTTATAATCTTTATCCGTATACCTTCTTTTACGCCTCAGTTCTTGCCTCAAAGGGTCAGCAAATTTTGCTTCTTCCTTTTGTTGTAGACCGAAGGGGACGATTGGCAACTAAACAACACAACTAAGCGGTCATACGGACGTGATTTGCTCAAAGTGGCACGAAAATTTCGCCGCACCCTTGAGGCCACCGGAAAAGCTGCCGATTTACGGCGGCGCTAGATAAAAAATATATGCCAGGGCGGTTCAACTGTACTGTCATACTCCTGTTTGCGACGGGGAAACCGCCGCGAGGACGGTTCGAAACTATAAGAGGACTAAAGTCGTGAAGTTCTGGAGTCTTGGCCGTTGCCCGCTCGCTGGACTGTGAGCAGGGCTGGATCTGGAATATCTCTCCCTTAAGAGCATTTTATAGGTATCAGCACTTCTGCCAATGATAATGTTCATGAGGATGAACATCATCATTGAAATGACAGCCGTACTAGCGATGACGATTTAAACTGGTGGAACGTGAAACGTGTGGTGAACGCGAATTCTCACGAGGAACGAAGGGGCAAGCCTGAGCGAAGCAAAGAAATACTAGAAATGGACCGAACAAGCTGAAGTCTCTCAAAGCCCGTGCGATTGCTGCCTTCTTTTGTTTTTGTGTTACTTGAAAGGTCAACGGCGCCATTAAAAAACTCCGAGTGTGTCACCATTACCGCGAGCGGCGTAGAACAGATTTCGAAAATTACGTTTCAACTCTCTCTCCTCTGCGAAGAGAGCATCCCGTTTTGTCCTCTCAGCACCTGACAGACTCGAAAGCTTCAGAGATTTGCATGCTCTGTGGTAATTGAGTTGTTATACATCCTATTATTAAGATAATGTTACATACGTATTTGCGTATGATACGCCGGTCGGAAGGTTAGGTGAGTTTTTAAACAGGCACACTTTGTGTCGGGTCTTACAAGTGCTACGGGTGAACACCCATTTAGGCACACGATAGCCCGGGAAATTTACGACTAGGATATAAAGAAAGAGCATAAAGGAACCTTACATTAAGCATTGGGGGTCATTATGTTTAAGCAGGTATGTCAAGGATCAGGTAAATTACATGCGGTATAATTTTATTCGTCTATCTCCACTGGGCTATAAGGTGACAAGCTAGGAATCGTAACGCAGTGACACTAGATGCGTGTGAGAGGACACAGTTGCACAGATAGATTATGTATAACCTAATAGGCATAAAGTAGGCTGTGGTTGCAGTTTTGAAGTTTGAAGTGAACACAGAGCTCTGATTTTAAGATATCATGCTACTAAAATATATCATTTAAACAAGATAAATAAGAAATTGGTGCATAGTACTCATGCTTTTAGTTAAGAATTAGATGTTATCTTTGAAAATTATTAAGCTTAAACAAGCTTATGTTAAATGTCACTGCTTTTCCATTGTCACTAGAAAGGCTAGTAAGTGTACAACGTAAATGCCCTTGCAATACAGGCATGCAACTCTACATTAAACGTGGTTATTAAAGTGTATTTTAATCAGATAGCCATTTGTTTCCACCTGTTAATTGTTACCATTTTTACTATATGCCGTAAGTTATTTTTCAAATACGTCATCCCCTGAATCAACATCGATTGCAACTACCAGCTGGGGCAATCGTACAGCATCCCAGACATAATATTTATACTAGATTGTGAATGGGCAGTATCACTTGCATTCTTTACACCTTTTCTCGTGTAATCAAATCATGCCATTTGCAAATCGCAGTCAGCCCGCCTGAACCCGCCCGCAGCTTATTGTTAGCGTAAAAAAACCCCGTTTCCTCGGAATAGCAGTTCTGCATATAGCTATGTGCAACAAGGCAATATATGTATGTGGGCGGCACGCATTTTCATTGACGAAATGCTTATGAAGTCATGATTGAACGCAGCTCTGTTGAAAAATTGTCGTGTTGGATGAAATCTAGGTCAAAATCCACATACTGAGAATGAAAGTGCCTGTCAGTTTTAAGCATTTGTTTGTAGACATTTAGATTAATCCTCGGCATCTCGACAAACCCTTGACAAACCATTAATTGCTTAATATTGACCAGTTTAAGCAGTTCGTTCGGCCTCGAATCTAGGTCGTGCTGACGTATATGTACACATAGACAGAGGAAACTCCCATTATTAGAAACGAGATGTTACCACGTCGCCATCAGAAAAGTAACACCATTTTAGCGATGGCCTGATCACTGACTCTAACATTTGTGTGTGGGTCCATGTACCGTATTGATTAACTTTATTTGTGTATGTTCTCTATATGAAAGTTGTTGGGTAAGAAAGAACGCCAGTATGGCGAAATGAACATTAACTGATTTATGTTCTTTTCATTTTATTATCCTTTTTCTCGCACTGCCACGCGTTATTGCGCGTGAATTGTAACCAAGACTAGTTCTGGCTGGCTGTAATTAGTCACCACCAAAGGAAAGGCGTGTTTCTTCGACGGCAAACACCTCTTTATCGGTAACGGATAATTGAAATAAAGCTTTACCGCAGAGTCACTTACCCGAAACAGTTTCAAAGGAAAACGTGGCCGTCTTACCGCATTTACACCAAATGAATACGAATCGGAAGCGAATGAGGGAGTCGATCTCTAAAAAAAATAATGAAATAGTCTTTTTGCAATTTATATGAGCAGGAAATAGTTTTTCTTAAGGAAAGGTCAATCAGGCAGAATTTGTGGAAAGCAATTGTACATATTACAAATATAGCTCATTCTTCGCGCTGTCAGGTCAAAGCTCGGTATTACCAATTACGTTCTAAATAATAATTATTACATGAGTTCATAAATATTAAACAGAAAATAAATCTATGAAACTGCATAGAAAAATAGGCTATTTCGCTGTACTTTGAGAGATCACGAAAAGCTTACAGAAAACAACAACACATAACTGTTATTTTGATTTGCTCACATAATGCAATGGGATAAAAGAAGAGACTCATTTAACGTTACAAGGGAAAGCCTGTGAACAATTATATCAGGTAAAAAAAGAATACGTTGGAAAGAAGAGGCGCGAATATTATACGACACAAGCCACTCTACTTTGATATAACAGTTTACCCGACTTTGATGTATACGTTGGTTTCAAATTACAACTTTAGACGCAGTAGGAATTCGTGTGTGATCATTAACCGCCTATACTATACTGTTCGATGTGAGATACCATCTATTAGATTAACCTTCTATGTGAGCTGAAACTACAGCCGCCTTAGGACATAAAAAATTCGGCGGAATGCACGCGTCGTATTTAATACTGCCTAAAGACTGTTCAGGTTTGACGCGACCCAACTTTGGAGTATTCATCCAGACGGTTCAAATTAATAAATCCCTGTAAGCCACTGGTATTACGCGCGCATAGTATAGAAGTGCCAAGAGTCGTGTAGGAACGTTTAGCTATGCGGAAAAGTTTCACAGTCTATTCGGTTTTTGTCTCAGCCGCATGTAGAACGACCAATATCCGTGAGTACTTTTGATTTCGTTACTTCTGTGTAACAAAGCACCTCGATTGTTTGCAACTCCGCGATTTGGCATGTTCTAAATTAGTGAACGGTGCGGCTAAGCAGCCCGAAAATTACAAAGGTTTTTGTATCGTATAGTAAACTCAGGCAACTTTATAACAACATAGCGGTGCGGGTAATTAGATTGTATAGGTTTGTCATAGTGCTAGGTTGGACGGGATCTATCTAAATGCCTGCCAGTCACGTGTAAGGTAGCCCTGCATGATATACAACAGTAAGGAAAAAAGGAAAACATTGAGCATGTAAGATAAGAATCATTTCACAAATTTCACACGCTTGTCGGTTTCTCTACAATTAAATGGTGCAAAAACTTGCATATTTTAGTTCAACTAAAGTCAATTTGAAAAATTATTGTGCTCTTTATAGTGCATAAAACTTTCTTCAAGCCTCGTATCTTCCTTTGAATTTTTGTATTGTTAGAACAAATTCTAATCAATTTAATCGGTATATCAACAAACCTTTAAACTCACTG
>MNPL01014597.1:0-16048 GCA_002081605.1 Tropilaelaps mercedesae | reverse complement strand
TATATATATATATATATATATATATATAACTATATATATAAAACTATATATAAGAAGTTTATATGTAACTTCGAAATTTAATTCATTATAATATTTGTATCAAGCAGACTGGGCTGCACCTACAAGCGTAACAGCTGTTCCCCAACATAAGAAGTCCACTTATACAAAGATTCCATACCTCATTACTTGGACTATCCGGGAAGATAGTCACCTCAGGTGTATCACCGTCTCAGCATGTGACGCATCTTTACCAAATGGTTCCTGTCTCACTCAGCGGACCAAGGGCTACGACAACAGCTTACCTGTATTCCTCGATTACTACAAGAGCTATCATATTATAGTATATTCGATCTACGACGTGGGACTCAATCATACCGCCGCGCGCTTGCAGAAAATCATAAGTTGCTTCACAGGCGTGGGACCTTCGAGCCCAGTCAAGAATTTAGTTACTGGTTTGAATGAGACTGGCGCTTCGATCAGAGTCAGCTGGGAGCGCCCCGATCTACCGAACGGTCCTCTAATCTACTACACAATCAACGTGACTACCCTAAACGGCACTCTTATTCAGCCCCCGTAAGTATACTAATATAATAACTATAAGAAACTTTTACTATTCTACGAGAACCCATTCTCTCAATTTATTTTCAATATAACTCAGATATCAGGCGAACGATTTGATGTAATGATCATAATATATATATGTATATATATAACGCGCTTATCCGTGCGTGAATGACGCATTGCAATCTGTGTTACTTTTTTTAAACCAAAGTGCACGCCGTTTATTTGATAACTATCCACGCAATCAATGTAATAAATTGAGTGTGTTACGCCTTAAAATTGTACAATCCGTTCAAAAGCCCAAAAAATTCAATTACTGTATAAAAATTGTCAATATTCTCGCTGAAACCGTCTGTATTTCAAACAAAACTTGGTTACATCCTCTTTTACAAAAAAATACGAGTGAATGTCAACTACAAATGTTTGCGTTAGGAATGCGCTAGGATGTTAAGCGCTCTCAAGCACCATATATATACATTGAAACATGGAATAGTGGCTACGGTGGTAGAGGCGATGAAACAATCAATCAATGCGCACCGGTTTCTTGGAAAAATTACAGTAATTGCAGCAAGCCTTCGAGGTAGATCCAATCATATGAAGGAACGAAAACAAATTGTCAGAATGAACTATGATGGCCAGAACGCAAATAAGCGCATAACACATTGTCACGACATTATTAAGTCTGTCATGAAGTAAGTTATCAATAGTGGCATAAATATATTTACCATTTAGCGGTAATCACCATGCAACGTTAATAAGAAAAATTGAAAAAATGGTTCACGTTGAAGTTGGCAAGAAAATTCAGAAATTATTGTAAGTTTAAACTCACGGAATAACATTTCTTATGGTTCCATTTCATTTCCCAAATGACACCGTACATTCTATCGATGCGGTTCGTACTCCAAATATGAATTGTTGTATTTTCTTTTAATTTAAGAACAGACAATACTTGTTGGTAGACATAATATAACAAGCTTCTATGTATAGATTATATATAATTTCTCCACGAAATTACTGAATTTGTGTGGAAATCTATGCTCACCTAAGGGCTCTAACTCCTTTGTATACGCATACTCGTATTTTATTTCACAGGGCAATCGTATCTTCAACAGATTATATAGTTCCCATAAATTTGAACCAGACCCGAAATATTGGTCAATTTATTTTGACCGTTACGCCAGTCAACTTTTTTCAAAATAAGAGGATTTTTGGGCAGCCCGCCAAGTCATTCATCAATTTCAACTCAAGAGGTAAACACATACTCTGCTAATTTTTTGTTAAGAAACACTTAACAGCCTATCAAGGTTCTTCGTCAATGTATATAAGGCTCTATTAGGTATAACACCACATGCGAAAACGGTTTTTCAAGTTGAATCCCAAAAAGGGATATAACATGGGTTCTATGATTGGAGACAAAAATCTAGATTTTTCTTAACAGTTTGTGACTACAAATGAGGACTCCTAATAGTAACAAAACGATGAGTGAACTTTAATACCTGCAAACATCCTTGTTGGCTTCATTGCATCTATGTTGTGTTATTTCAAAGACTCTAGTAAACATCGTAGAACGAATAGAAGATAAATTGATGACCACGCTGTCGAATGTCCGCAAACAATACAGTATTGAAAAATAAAGTGCCCTTAGACATATGGAAGTTTCTTGACCATGCATATTCGGTAGTTTTGTGTCGTTGGTGCTCATGCCCCCCATTTCCAACATTCTAGTTGTAGATTCATAGTACGTGTCTTAGCGGAAAGCAATTCAAATATGTTATAGGTAGAGCGTGTAAAACAAAGCCATATCATGTACAAATGTTGAAGTGAGAACCCGTACCGATCTTCGGCTGTCATAAATACATTTTGCACAATCGCTTCTTCCTGTACCGCCTTTAAGTGTATTTTGAAATAATACAGATTCCTAATTTGGGATTCTTACTTGGCCAGGGCAATCTTGGCGGCTGGCTTTCTATGTGACCACAATTACCGGGCGTTTGTTCATAATTAATTCTGAAAAGCTGCTTCAAAGTTTCGCGGGTAAAATTTATAAGCCTAGGATCCGGTGCGAACTGTAACGGTGGTAATTCTCGATTAGAATTTCTAGGCTGAACTTAGTTATACTTACATTGCTAATTTAATTGGGTATCATTACAATTTGCTACACTACTCATAATGTTAGGGTAAACAGCTCTTCGCATATAATTTCATCACTCACCTTGTTTAAGGAGTATGTTTTCTTTCTTAACGGGCGTTCTTGGCCTCTTTCAGCCAAAAGTAAAGTCAGATAAGCTGCAGATCAAATTTTTTTTTATACTTTGTTATTGAACATGCATTTACACTAATGTAGTCTATATGTTAGGGTTAAACGGTTGACCCTAATTACTACGAGCAGTAAATAACATGGTGGCATTTGAATCACGTAATTGTGTTTTTTCGAGTGCCAGGTGGTCCCCCGACGTGGCTATCTCTTCTGGTAGCCTTGACAGTGTTGCTGATTTCGCTGTGGCGGTCATTTGCGATGGCATTCTTCGTTTTGCAAGGATGCGGACATCTTTTAACGTAAAAAAGAACATGTATACTTAAGTTTGAATATTAGTTATGACTTGCGGCTATCGAAAAACGAACAGGTTAGCTGCGTTTTTGCTTCTTAGCTTCTGGTTGTAGAATATTGTAGAAACTAATAATCAATAAACACGTGCTAGGCTACTTTATTCGGCCTTGTATTCATATCGATAAATGTGTAGGTATATGTTGGTTCCGTCATGTATTTCATACCAAGCGTTACTAGTATACAGGCAATTTTCCCATAGCATCGTTTCTCGCTTTAACGCGTAACAATATGTTAACTCTATTAGGTGAAAAGAAACTCTTTTTATATTCTTGCGATATCGCTGAGCAAATCCTGACTATGTACTTTTGGCTAATAACAGCATATTTACGTGGAAAGATATTAGCTTTTTAAATTAAAAAGATTAGTCAAGAACGTCATTAAGAGGGAGCAAGATAATGTTGAGAATATATACAGCGAATTGAGCATAAAATGGCAAACAATTCTACATGGCCTATCTGTTAGTTGCTCCAAGTGACGACTCTGAAGTAAGGTAGCAAAGATCTGAGAGATCACCCGTTCGGTTTTAATAAAACAATGATGTTACCAATAGCCTTTGCATCAAAGCAGCCTTTCGTTTTTGTCACCTGTGTTTATTGTGTTGTGCTGCTTCATTGCGAACCAATGTATTGCGCATATGACTCCGCTTGGTCAACTTAAACATCTATGTTGGTTGCAGAAACAAAGTATGTGTCCTGATAGTATCACTATTAGCATCAGTGTACGAATGTCACTTGTATAAAGCGGAATACGTTTTCGCTGATTTGATTGAGGATGTCACACTGTATGAGCCATCTTGTATACACAACCGTCACGGTTTCATCTACCCAAGGATTACTTATATGTGTTCAAATAAAACTGAATGAGCAAGGAGCATGTCGCAGCTATAATATTTTGTGGTACACCACCCCTTATCAAGCGAAGTCTAATATTGCCTGATATCTTCAGGGTCTCATCTCAAAATTTTATACATATTTAATACGTGTTATATTACGCTACGGGGAAACGCTTATGTGCACCCGTTTTCACAAGTTTGTGTGTATTTTCCGGCTAGTGTGGTACTAGTGTGAGCCTCTAAAGCTCACGACACTTTTGAGAACAGAGATTGGTTGGAACTATTTATGGCACTATTCAAACCGGTGTCGTCTACGGGCCGCCGAGTCAGTCGATTAGGGTTTCAGATCCCCGTTCCATCCTTTTTTTTCTTTTTTCCTTCGTATCTAACTTATTTCTTTTCTCTTTCCTTTTCCTCTTTTGTTCTCATAGATCGGTCAAACTAATTCGCCACTGTCTTTCTTGAGTGCACCGTCTATACCATATATTGTACTGCCGTCTTCATAGAGACTCACCTCCCGTGGAGTTCTTTTGGCTTTTTTTCTGTAAATTTGGATATTTAATACGTAACCTAATTTATGAATTCTTATGGGCAAATTTATTTAAACGTGAGAAACATAAAGGTTGAGTTGTTCCCTGAATAGATTCTTTATGAAAAAGTGCACTTCTACTAGTCGCTTAAGTACATTGAGGTATTGGACTTGGACCTTACACTTACACAGTGGTGCATTTAGTTCAGAGAGGTCAAAAGTAAGTAATCACATTTTTGGCTTTAGCTTTTTGAAAAACGTCAATTTTACTTAATTACTGTACATACAAGTTTAATCAAAGAGAAAAAAATGCTCGAGACTGATATAGAGTTACCTCAATTACCTTTTAAGGCCTTTTATATCCCTCGGTATGCCTTTTCAAGCAAGTACATTTATCGCCGGAAAACGTTATCACATTCAAAAAGCTGCGAAGGTTGAAGAGAGGGAATATGATCGACGGTGTTTGTTCTAATGACTGTAAGAGGCAGTTGTAAACAGGAGGCTGAACGAGCTTTTTTCGTTAGTGCAGTCTCCGAAACTAGACTTACACATGGTGAAGCTGATTATAGGAATATATATGGTTTCTTGAGCTTTTTCAATACTCGTATTGCATCTCACACCGAAGGGTTGCCGCCTGTGAATCTAATATCGTCAATTGTTCAACGCACAAGAATTTTAAATTTGTTGGACTGTTACCTACCGGCAATTTGTTAGGAATATTTGGGTTAAAACCTCCGACACCTCTAATTGTAACCTAATAATTGGTGTGGTCTATCGCCAATCTTTTGAGTCTATCCTCGAGGTCCTCCATAAAATTGAGAACAAAGTATCACTTATCACCCGGAAAGTGAAGTTTGTAATTTTAAATGACTTCAATATCTACGCTCTGGAAACAACCCTGAAAGGGGGTATTACAACAATCTTTTTTCTTGAATTGTCTTAAAATGCCTTTTGCCATTTTATTTGTCAGTCTACTCGAATCACAGTTAGAGGAACCAGCGCCTATATTTCCCATCTATTGTTACTTTGCCATGAATTTAATACTTAGTAAGCGCAACTGTGTTGGCCAGCGTTCAGTGACTACCTTTCGGCATATGTGCGTCTCCCTAAAACGAACGAGCCGTCGTTGTCATCAGCATTGCGGACAGACCCCGTGAACCCAAAAACAAGTTTGCGAAAATAAAAGGCTGCCTACGAAACTTGAACTGCAAACCACTCCTTAATCTCCCATCGGTAAATGGAGAGGTTCATTGGTTAGCTGAACCTTCTATCCCCACTGCTCGGAGATACAGTAGAACTATTTATTGTCCGAAATATACTCAGAGTAACCAACCAGAGGTCTTCCAAGCAATTCCTAGTTCTTTTAATTGAGAGATTGTTCGCATATAAACAACTTACTTCAACAGAAATCATCTTGGATTGTAATCTGTGATATCCTAGGACAGAAGGGGTTGTGCTTTATTCCGTCATACGACTAAACAAAGAAGGTGTTACCTAGTACAGATTGCTGTTATCGTCACCCTCACTCATTTCCTGACTTCCCCCAGAAGTGACTCAAAATATTGTTCACCGGTTAAAACCGAATACGTTTTACCTAGGTGTTAAATCACCTCATCCTGTTCTTATTAGATACGTGCTATCATTTGACGGCGATGCGCACAGCCTCTCGCTTTGCCGGGTGCCACAGTTTTCATCCTCTCTATTGAACAAAAGTTTCTTTCTGACTTTTTTTAAGATTATCGTGTAGTGCTTATTTAAGGTAATAAACAGCTCCATAGCAACTGGAGGCTTATAGCTGTTTCCTTGTCCTTGGCGACTTATTAAGCGTGTATTATTTGACCAACTCATGGACTTTCTAACTGAACCTACTGTTCTCGATATAAATAATATGATTTCATAAAGCTTGAAATATCGCGTTTATATTTTAAAACTTTTTGACTCTCTTCGGAAAATAAAAAGACTTGAGTCACCATTTAATTGCTGTTCTACCGCACAAAAATGAAGGGCTTAACTTCACGGGTCCCACTGCAGTCCGGAAGACCATTGGGATAATATTCCTGAATGTGTTTATCTCTTCTTTCATGAATAATTTAAGAAAGTTGTCTCATTGTTATTAAACACTACGTCAATTAAATAGTCTTTTTTTTGACTAACCTTATCATAATGTACTCTATATGTGAAAATTCTAGTGCTGCTATTTACATTACCATCATACGTACATTTTTACATACGTATATACTCTATTTTTCTTCCATTTATTGCCCTCATCGAGCAGGAGCTCGCGGATATTTTGATGGTATTTGTTTATGTAAAACTAGGTATCTAAAATATGTATAGTTATTGTCGTTGGGGTCGAAGGCGTACTAGTCTCACTTGATCTTAACAAAAAAGTCAAAAAATGTTTCTACGCAGTTATATAATTTGTAATTTGTACTTATAATCTGTGTGAATGCAATTTTACAATGCTATATTTTATGAAATCTGTTGTAATTATAATATCAATTCAAATGAGCCAATCAATAAGCAAATAATATATTAGTGTGCAATAATAAAGTGTTACTATTTCTTAGCCGTCAGAGAATCATATTCTTTATTCGTATCTGTTACGGTTTCTTTGGCAAAAAAATAAATAAGCTAATAATATTAATAGTAATAATAATCATCATTAAGATAATAATGCACAAATAAGTTGAGCTATTTTTGGCCCATAGTGGTTGACGGAAAACTTAAACTGGTTCCTCGGATCATTGATTTTAAATATTAGTAGAGCAGTGTACGAAATACTACCTCTATTTATAAAGCAGAGACCAAGCTTGATAATCTCTAGACCTTTTCATTGAGCGTACATGGCCGGGATCACAAAAGTCAAATTAATATTTACATTTTTACTAAGTACATGAAGAGTGAAAGCTACAACGAGGGTTGTTATACGGCTACATGTTTTTCCGGTTATACCGGTTATAACTTTTGTTTTTTTTGTTTGTTTTTTTTTTGTTTGGAGAGATATGGATTACATACATACATACATACTACTAAACTGGTCATTAAAAAGTTTTCAAATAGATGTGAATATGTGTGTATGATTTGACCAAAAAAATGTCAATAATACAAAGATTTAAAAATCAATCACCCCATTTTATAATTCGGGATCGTCAGTAGCTTTGCCGGTGGATTGACTGTTTTTAGATGACTGTGCTTTAAAATTAACTTATTAAGCTTAATATAAGATTAACATTATGTAAGGACTCGTTTAATGGGCAAAGGCGCAGAAACTGTATTGTGTATTTACGAGCAATGCATCATTTTCGATTCTGTTTCACACCCATACACGCCACTTTGTCAGACAGCCAAGACGCTTCCAAGTGAAGTTCGTAAAAGCTATAAGTTCATAACTACTAGGGTCACTTCAACCATTTTGTTGACACGTATTACCTCTAATTTTTGACGAACCTTAATGCTTTGTTTAAAAAGGGCAAACAAAGCAAACCGAACTGAATCGAAATTTTAAAATGAGAGCTTTGCTTATTCATCTTTAAGCCCGCTTTAATTATTCGGAGTTACATGCCGCTGAAACTGCCGCGGAAACATGCCGGAATTACATGCCGCTTAGCTTTATTTTTTAAATAAGACTTATCGTTTTTATGCGCAAGCTCGCAATCTCAGCAGTAAGGGATCCTGAGTTTTAAGTACCATCGACACTTCCTCTAAATAAAGTTGAGGCAGTAATCCATATTTTATAGCTGCGAATAAAGAAAAGAGGAGCAAGAAATACAGAGTCCGTGCTAAGGGCAGCTTTTTCTTTATAGCACGCTGTTTCATTTAAACAAAACTCCGCAAGAAATGTTGCTCTGTCAGCGTTAAGGTTATCTGTATTTCCCGGCTGCAAGTGATCAGAGTTCATTAAATTGATCGTACCGAGAGGATATCAACTTGAGAGTACAAAAAGTTTGAAGATGTTGGAATGATAGTTATGCAAGGGATACAGACGAATACGTCATATTTACATTTAAGGAACCTTTTGTTAAAATTTTATATTTTATTTAAATTTTATATATAAAATATATATAAGTACCTCCGCAGCGGAGTGATTACGAGTAGTATTTGCAGATTCCAGCTTTGCCCCCTACTTTCGAAAATAGCATGTCAGTAACAAAGGGCTACGTTTTAATGGTCCTTTAGTTTTTCTGTTTGGGCATCCATAAAATTTGATGTTAGTGCTCAAGTTGACAACTTGAGGTGCTAGGAATAATATCTTTAATTTCTTCTTTCTCAGAGCTGGTTGGCAGTCAACGCTCAGCGTTCACGGTAATGCTTTTTCATTGTCCAGCAATATTAACCTTATAAAAGTAAACTAAACTAAACGGCATAAAATGAGCTCATGCACTACGTATCTTCTCTGGCCACAAGTCCCACGCGAGCACAACAGGCCGCTGGGCTTGACAATATTTTTAAAAAGTGGCCTAAATATATAAAAATACGTAAATTCGAAGAAATTTTTTTCGATAAAGCTAAATAAACAATAGGGGCAGTAAAGTATACAGTTTACTCTTAAGGTCTAAAATTTACTATACCATACTTTTCATGGTACTGAAAACACTTGATCTAAAAATCGCATTACTTGAATTGTGTTGATTAGAGTCCCATTTTTACAATGTAAAACGGATAACAACATTTGCACAACAGACCAGCTGAGTTATTTACAGACAGATAATAGAACCGGGTGTCACCAACAGCCACGCTTTAGAAAAGATATTTGTATGATGAGCCCATTACTTTTGAAAAAGCTCTGAAAATGCAAGACAACCTTCTATGATGCCATGAAATTTAGTATTTCTACAGATAAAGATAGGACACGTTGGTGTTAGGTATGTGCCTAAACTGAAGTGCATTAAACGTGACCCGCTGAAGTTGTGCTGATATAAATTTCTGTAACTGACAGCAATCCAGGAAAACACTTTGTCTACTAGTCAAATATTACAGCTGTTTACTTATCAAAATTGATCAGCTCCGGACGCATCGAAATAATTTTTCAAGTTTTTCTTGTGTGTTTCATCGGGAATATCTTTTCTAGAACTCCGTCGTTTCCTACCCGAGAGCTGTAACTGGTAACTCCCAAAATGAAGCACTTTTGTCATTGATACTCTAAGAAATTGTTCACTAGCGACACTGCATAGAGGATCTAGATGGACAATTGTCCTAGCATATCTTAAAAACGTTAAAAATGTGTACGATAGAAATTAGTTTAAATGTAGGTAAGATTATATATGTCTAGATATATAGCTTTGCGGCTGAAGGAGACACATAGGTGCACGGGTTCGATCCCCGCCGGTGCACATTTACATTTATATGGGGTCCGTCTTACAAAGTAATGCAAAACTGCTACCGTGGACGTTAAGTGTTGGCTGATGGTCAGCTTTAAAAAAATATAGATATATAGCTTAAATTTTAATATACTGTATAACTCACTTTAGCAAGAAGGTGTTCAATTTAGATTCCATCAATGACTACTAAATATAAAATCACAAAAAGCACGTAGTAATCTAATTCCAAATGTGATATAAATGTTACTGCTGTGTTATCTTATTTTAACTTTGAGTAGAAGAATTCAACCAGTCGTGACCCCTAAGAATATTCCGGCTATGGCCTACGAGGCATTCGTTGGCCCCATTGATTCTGCTGCATTATACAGTGTGATATTTTTTTGTATTACGACACGAAGTACCCATGTACGTCCAATATAAACAATAAAATATTTGCCAGGGCAGCGTGGGACATATGAAAAAGACATACCTACGCCATTAAAAAAACGCCGCGCCAATATTTACACTACGGCCCGGACCTTCAGTTAGTTGTAGTACTACAGGCCGGTCAGAAGTGAGCGTCTTTTCTTCTCCACACTCGACGCTATCTGTCTCGAAACTTGTGAACCTTACGTAGGAATAGTGCCAGGGTCACGTACCCGGATCGTCTGACACTTCCCCCGTACCACCTGTTCCACGCTTCCAAATAGAGATACCAGGTTTTCTGACCTGTTGTCCAACGGCGGATTCCTGTGATCGCTACAGAGTGGGCGACAAAAGGGAGTATTATCCACTGTGTTGTTACCGTTCGCATCATAGATATCGTAGACATCCATAGTCGTGAGGGAAAAATAATTTCCGAAGTTTCCGTATCCGGTAAAAACCTGGATTTCGAAGTAAGACTCGCTCCCTTGTATAGAACTTCATACTTCTTGCCAGTTAAAAAGTGTTTTCGCACGGTCTGCGGTATTGCCTTCTGAGGGATCTTCCCACGGCCGTCTCCCTTTCTGACTCTTAAGATCTCTCGGTACCGACTCCGCCAGGACCAGCGTCGCACTGTGCTGATTGCCCTGTAGCCCTAACGACGCGAAGGCCACGTTTTCTGCACTCTACGGAGCATGTCTCGGGTGCTCCGATTGTCTTCGATTATCTTAAGCCATACCAATTCACGTGAAAGCATAGTGTAGTCTGCGACTGCTTTTTCCAGGGTCCTTCATGTTAGGAAGAAAGCCATCGATCCGAGACGCCGCCCTTCTCGCCTCGGCCGCAAAAGCTTTAGATGAGGCACACCATTCATAAGTCGGTGTAGATCTATTTCTGTATGGCAGCAGAATGGCCTTATTCTTGGCCCGAGCCAGCTTCCATTTAACAGGCTGATTAGTCATGCAGGCGAGTCAGTTCTTTTGGCAATTTTAGCATTTCTTTATTCACAGAGAACAAAATATATTCATATGGAGTGTTTGTCTCTCTATATACCGATGTTCCGAGACCAAAAACAAGCAAGCATTTTGAAGATGAAGGATTAGACAATCCTGGTAGACGTAAAGTTAACATATAATGACTACTGTAATCATGAACGCATTAAAAAAGAAATACAATACACGTTATAAAAGTGAGCAAAACCATCTACACAACCTTCCACGAAGGCCGTGGAAGGCGGATCCTGAAAGATAAGAATATAATTTTTACGCCGTCACGGGAAGAACTGCCTTTCTATATTCCTCCTTTTTACTGCATACAACACAAATTTTAGATAATGCGAGCCTAATATGAGTTTGTTCATGACCAAACACCTGGCCCGCGACGCTCAGGAGACAAATAGGGTGTCGAGTTGTCGGGTCTCGACCGATTCCGCTTCTGAGCAGTACCAGCCTCGTCTTGGTCCAAATTTCCAGTAAGTTGTTTGCTTTTAGCAGTCTAGTAAATAAATTCTTTCTTCTTCTGAATAAATTTCTTCCGGCCAGAAGTTCGCTAGCAGCCACCTCCGCCGGGACTCCGTCTGGCTAGGTTATTAACTAGTGGCAGGTCTCTTTCTGGCTTTTTTGAATTACAAAAAACGTAATTCTTCTACACGTCGCTCCTATTATCGCTTACTAGCTTCTGTAACCTGTTCCTCAAGATTTATATTCCGCTATGGATCTGGTAAGACCCTCGTTCCTCGTCTTTTTTTCTCGCCTTTTTGACGACTCTACTGAATACATTCCATGCTTTCCTGGCTTTCCCTTTTCCGTTGACTGACAGTTTATTCTTAAGTGTGTATTCAGTTGCCGGCGCTGCGGCTTTACCGCTCTCAACCGAAAAAACCTGAAGACGTTCAGAAGTTGGCTGCCTTTCGGTAACTATACGGCGTATCTCTTTCATCGTCTCAATAAATTTCGTCTTACCGAATTTTTACATTTGCCCTCAGCAAAGCTAGTCAATGTCAATGTGCTTGCCCGCCTTGCTTCGCCTAAAATACTCTATGGTGGCTAATCTTCTCCCTACTACGCATTTTTCAGTTCCTAATCCTACTCGCTCCCGTTTCGTTGACGGCGGTTAGATCTAGGTAGCCTACTTGCCCTAAATATCCTCTAACAGCAGTCTTTAGCAGCTGTCTTTCAACCCCTTTTTCTGTTCTATTTGGTGAAAAATGAAAACTGGGGAAAATTATTGCTTTATGTAGTGCTATCCATATGAATCCGTCCCCGTCACCCGCTATGATGAATTAGATACACATCGCATAGCATCACTGCTAGTCTGATTCATTCACGAAGCAGATGCAAATCGTATAGTGTTCATGTTGGTCGATATGAAAGAGAAACAGGCCATATAGAATCGATGCTAGTTTGATTCATAAAATATAAATACAGAAGATATAAGACGATGTTTAGTTCGGTACATTTAAGGGAGTTAGATACACATCGCATAGCATCGCTGCTGGTTTGATTCGTTCACGAAGCAAATTTAAATCGTATAGGGTTCATGTTGGTTGATATGAGAGAGAAACAGGCCATACAGAATCGACGCTAGTTTGATTCATACAAGATAGAAAAGATGATGTTTAGTTCGGTACATTTAAGGGAGTTAAATACACATCTTAGACACACTATCACTACTGCCTTTCCTCCTGTCTCAGGTCCACAAATTATTTAAGCTGGACACCCGTGACATATTCCCCGTTTTTTCTGTGCAATGTTTAACTTGGCTCTGATAATGGACAGGTTTCAACTCTTTCAGCAAACCAGCGCTGTTTTTGCCAAGTTCACGTTCAATTGCACAACTTTTATCCCTCTGATCTATTGTTTTCTTTGTCTCCTTTGCGTCTTTTGAGTATGTACCCCTAGCCTCTTTAGTTCTTCCCCTTCACTAGACTTGACCGGGCCAACAAGCCGACAGAGACGGCATGAGAAACACCTGACACCCTCTATCCTCTCCATTCTTTCAGAGGCGCCCATAGCATCAAGAAACCGAACTACGGCCTAACTATAGCCCTTGGCATCGTGTAAGCGTTGATTGGTCAACCCCGCAATGAAAAGGACCTCAATTTCTCTCGGTTCAATGCTGAAGATCACGCATACGACAACAGTCCGCTCGTAAGTAGGCCTGGCCCCTGTGGGACCCCAACGGGATCTGTATTTCCATATCTTCACTATCGAGCGTCCTTTAACCCAGGTAGTCAGATACGACTTCCAGCATATAGGAAGAGACTCTCTTCCAGCTGAGGGTATCCGCGACAACAGGCTAGGGCGAGCTAATAAATGTATAAGGTAAGTAAA
Source organism: Tropilaelaps mercedesae (assembly GCA_002081605.1). Lineage (NCBI taxonomy): Eukaryota > Metazoa > Arthropoda > Arachnida > Mesostigmata > Laelapidae > Tropilaelaps > Tropilaelaps mercedesae. The sequence goes on along the minus strand of MNPL01014597.1, from coordinate 2,463 downwards.
GTATAAAGGTAGGTAAAGCGTGTTAAGAAATCGACGAATTAGAACTGAACGATGCTCGCAAAGTCGTAATCGAGCGCCCGTGTTATCCCGCAAAAGTCCTGAATCTTTCTATTACTATCACCTTTATTTCCTGAGCCGAGGTAGTAAGTAAACAGATTTGGCGATGCTTATATCCTCTTTTTCAAATCACAATGTTGTTTTCCCAGAAGACCGGAAACCTGTTAGTTCTGAGTATAATCGAAGCTCTCTTTACCGCTATGTCGGAACACTCCTTAAAAAAGGTGTTGACCAGAACAGGGATAACCCGTCAAATCCTGGAATTTTGCCGAGTTTGACACATTTCCCCTAACCATAACTTAAGCCGGCAGAACTAACGGGATGTTATCCAGATGGTATCCTCCACGTATATTGTACGGTCGAAGGGATGATGTTGAGGGAATAGCGATATCACATCGTGTCTCGTTCCTCCCAGTCCAGGGTTATCTTCTATACTCCTCCAATTTTTTCCTGGCTATTCTGTAAGGAATCCTCCAGCGACGGTCTGCGTTCAGTCTGTGCCAGTACTGCCGTTAGTCTGTTGGTAATTGTTTTGCACAGGATAGCCCTATTCCTATTGTAGTTCAGAAGCAATGAAGTGATGATACTTGGACTGACGTTGCGACCCCCTTCCGTTTTAAGCTTGTACAAAGATTTACTGCAGAGTACCTGACGACCTGAATTTTTTATTTCTTCAAGTAGTTGGGAGACATTGGTTCCGAACAGTTCCGAAACAGCGTTAAAAACCTTCAAGGATGACTACCAACCGAAGCCAACATTCTCTCGCGGATTCAGATGGTTCATCAAGTGCCAAATTTGTCTTAGGTTTATTATGACTACTATAAAAGAAGTAAAACGAGCCATAACGTCATGATTCCACCAATAAAAGGCCATTACTTTGGCCTAATTAGTGCAGACTGAAATCACCATTTTCATGTTTGTGTCATCCTTGGCATCCTGTGGCCACAAAAGCCCGACTCTCAGAAGACACTTGTTTGGCTTGCTCAGTAAGTGGACGTCAGTGACCCGTCTTACGACTCTCTCCGACGATAGGTCATGGGCAGGATGATTGCGTTTACAGTTTAGGTGAATAACCTTAATTGTGGTGTCGATGGTAGCTCACAATGCGGAAAAGCCTAGTACCTGGCGAATTATCCGTGGCAACCCTTTAAATCTCTGCCGCAGGGGAACACTCTTTGGGAGGCAATCTATTGCTCACCGTACCTACAAGCTTAAAAGGAGCCCCCGAGGATTCTTTGAGCTGAATTCAATAAGCCGGATAATCTGCTAAGTTCGCAGCGTAGCCCTTAGTGTTGCAGTTGCCGCAAGTCGAAGGTTCTTACAGTCCTTCGCAATGTGAAAAGTGGTCCCGCACTTATGACAGCCTCAGCTTTACAACAATTCCCCAGTACGAGCCTGGGGAAGATAGCCAACTTTCTGACACAGTTAGCAGCATGGAAATGTAACCCATTCTAAGTTAGCTTTTTTTGGCTATATACCTTGTTTGCATTAGTCAGCTTCCTAGCCGTAGCCCATAGTCCATGCGACAGACAAAACAGAAATGGTCATTTTTACCTGGGCCCAGGAGGTCAAGATCGCAACTATCCTGTACACCCGTGATCTCGTGAATTGCGGTTTTTACCCTTTGAGTAAAGACAGCGTGAACAATGTGTTGAATAGTATTCAGTAAGACCTGCTTAAACCATTCCACCTTGATAAACGCCGCCAATGACAATTCTTTCCCCTCTCTTCTCAGGGCGTTTAGAGACCCGAGGTTTTTAACCAAATAGTCCTGCATTAACTTCTCGCCCGATTGATCTCCTCGCCTGATCTAAAGAAGATAGCGGCAACCTGTCGCAGTTCTCGCTCGTACTCTACTTCCACTCCTTAAGCAAGGCGGACGCTTTTTTGCAGACTAGCGAGGAGCGTACCTGATTACATTTTAACTTCTTTACATACGTTTTTTGCTTCTCTCTATCATTGAAAAAGGCACCCAGGGACTTGGCCTCAACGCTCTGAAACTTAGACAACAAAGCGCTCTGCTTATCAGGCTCAACAAAGCAAGCCGGTATCACATTGTTGTAATGCATTGGGGCCTGCTTTGTTCGTAACATATTCTACCCGGAGTCCGAAGCGTCCAGCTTGTCATCCATCGTCTCAGCCACGTCAACGAGGATAAGCAGTCTACCTGCTTCATTAGGAGACTTTGGCTAGACAATGAAGTATGAAACCTGACATCATTTTCTGTAGAAAATAAACGCATTATCATCATGGCATTATCATGGCATAGGTATACAGACGCGTCAAGAATTAGTGATGATGCATAAATACGCCACGAAATGATAGCACATATATATATATATATATATATATATAGGTATATATATATATGTATATATCTAGGTATATATATATATATATATATAT
>MNPL01014596.1:1570-22940 GCA_002081605.1 Tropilaelaps mercedesae | reverse complement strand
TATATATATATATATATATATATATATATATATATAGAATTGTTTTCGTGTATATATAAACGCCCGATCGAATATGTTGGGATGAGTGAGTGTGCACAATTTATATATTTGTATATATGTATAAAAACACCTAAAAATAGGATCATCAAGTAGAATAGAACCGTGTTCCAGTGAATATTTAAAGTCAGCTCAAACGAAGTAGACGAGCAGACATGAGCGAAGAAAAGAAAATGTGTACTTGATAAAAAGCGTGACCATCAGTGGTACGAACAAACTGGAACATGATACAACCGTAAATAGTACCTCACGGTGTAGGCAGTGTGCGGTACTATTTCGTTGGTTTATTGATTGAACTGCGCTGGCTAGCCCTACCTCCATTGAGCCTGTCTGCAAATATCTACGATGAGCGCGTGTTCGAACGCCGTATAGCTGTGTGTCTCTGGGCTGAAAGAAGATTCGTATTGCGAGGTGTACCGGACATGCGGGTTGATACGTCTTGGATACAGAGGGATGTGGTTTTTTAGTGAACCTGGGTATAACTTCAGCTGCCATAAAGGAGTGTGTCAATGCATTATTATCGTTCTATGCTCGTCTCTATACTCAACACAGACACGACACTGAAGAATCGGGAGAAAATGGCAAATAAAGTGACTGAAGTTCAGTTTCTATAAATTTCAGTTGGATGCAAACCTGCGTATGCTGCGTCTCGCAGCTGCGCTTCGCTGTAAATCGTCCAGCCGGCTCATAGATAGGGTTCAGGCGGGTGTGTAGGTGAGAAAAATTGAAATGGGTTTGTAAGAGTTAAAAATTCAAAATTGCAACAAAGAGAATGCATTCGCCAGTATGAGTACTATCATCAAGTTGTCAAAAGCAACTTATAATTTTACACGGATTCTACAGGGCTGTGAAATTCGCTGAGCGCCTTTATGGGAGTGATGTTCTTCTTCTGCGAACCTTTGCGGACTTTTGCGCGAACCTCCTCGGGCTTTTCGCGTCTCACCAGAGGCTTCTTCTCGGGAGCCTTCATCTTCCAAACCACGATCGGCGACTGAAATGACAACAAAACGACCGTGATATTAAAAGAAGGGTCGCGTTTGCTTGGACAAATTATAGCCACCATTTGAAATGAAGCACCGAAGAAGATAAATTTTATTCATATTATTGTTGTTGTTACTATTATTATATCAATATTTTGAAAACTAATACTGAAATACGCACGGCTACGATAGCTCCTTGTCGGGGATATTTGGTGGATGCGACGTATGATGCCTTTACGGTCAGGACAACGGCGTTCATGAGATTCTTTGCGGCCTGGATCAACGATGTTGCGCTGTCCAGCTGGAATGCAATAACATGATATATGACCCGTTTCATTAACAATCAATGATAACCTACACTCCTAAAAACACGCTATACATGCGACACTAACAATGAAGGGATGCAAGCGACACGAAAATAAACGAGTTTTCATAACAAATACTCAAGGTTCACAAAAAATCTACTTTAAATTAGTAAATTCACTCAACAGTTTTCAGTTGTAGCTTGAAATCGCCAAGCGTAAATTCTACCTGTATTTTATATTTATCCAAAAATGTTATCTTACCCCGGATACAATAAGGTTTCCTGAAATATTTTGCACATCGGCCTTGACCTTCGATGTTATATTCAACTGGTGGCAATATAGGGCGATACGCTGCAGATACGCAATCAGGTCCTTCTTGGTATCGGACTCGGGACACTGATCGGCAATCGAGCGGGCCAATTTGTCTAACCGCGTACCATGTTCGCTGATCTTCTTGGCCGCGTTAATCACATCCATTGTCGTCTTCAGCGGGCCCTTGCCACGCGTAAAGTCCGTCATTTCCATCATGATCATACACATTTGTTTAGCGATCACGATAATATCATTGCCTTTATCGTCCCATTTGGCCACTTCACGGTCGAAACGGTACTTCTCCGTTCTAAAGGTCTCGACCTGCGCGGCAATCTTGGCCTTCTCCTCCTCGGACACCAGTCGATAGGCATCCCGAGTGTTGGAAACACCGCTGACGTCCGGATACTCGTCCACGTCATGGGCCGAAGACTTACTACGGGTCTCATACGTGTTGTCCTCGTACTCAATCTCCGTTTCTGAGTCAAGCTCTTCGGCACTCTGAGAAGTACCCAAAACACAAATAATCAGGTAAGGTTTAGGATGTACCCATCTAGAGCAATACGGCTAGAAACACAGCAGTAATTTACTATATATATGAGACAGATGGTCCAGGCAATAGGGAAACGCAGGGAAATATGTTTTCGCATGGTTTTCCGCAATATACTTACTCTGTTCATAAGTACTGTCCGCCTTATTTCTCTCACGCCGTCATACACTAACCTATAGATCGAAGGAAGACAAAAAGACGGTTTAGATTAGATAGAAAGAAAAGAGATTACTCACAGGAAGCCAGCAACACAAATGAAAGGCTTACATAATATGCTCAAGGTTCGACGACGACATTGCTTAGATTAATCACAAACATCGAAACATGTTCCACTACCTTGAATTGCCCCCTTTGTTACAGCTATCTCAAGAACGGCTGGTGAGTACAAAATGCAGTGGAAGAACGCCGCTTTAATTTTGAACTTAAATATTAGCTTTGGATTAATCGTTACATAATGCTAGACAAATTAGCCATCCGATGTGTACCCTCCTCTTGTATCCACGTTGCTCTTACCTAGAGGCATCAATAAAGTCGTTTTCATCGGTCGCCGCGCCCTGGCCCAATGCTGCCACGGCCGCGTCTACCTTTTGTGCGAAATTCGGCATCACTTGTTCTCGCAGGGCCTGAAAAGATATAAATGATTAGATATAAGGCATATACGTCAATTCCCACACAATAGTCACATTTACGATTAACGCACACATCGTCATCTTCAATAAGTCAAACAACGCAAACAGACCATGTTGACATGGATTGATCAGTTTTGGGTATTCTTCCTGTATCTTATTTACGTAGTTAGCATAGCAGGGAAGACGATGAGTCAACAGAAATTCCGAGCAATTCAAGCTTAACTACCTGCACGGCTTCGAGGACCCTTTCGGTATAGATGCCAGGTTCATAATTATCCATTTCGGATGCAACCACTGCTGCGACGCGAGCGGCCCTACTCCTAATGGCACCCGCTACGCGATCAAGGGACACGCCGTCACCTTCCTGCAGTGCCAGCACACATTTGTTTACGTCCTCCAGAATATGGTTCTCTGAAAAAGCATTGACGAGATATGATAACGATATTATAGCGAAACCATAGTTATCAGCAGTTAATGCCAATTTTTAAACTGGAATGTTGTATGCGAACAGTCTTCATGTCTAACAATCGATGCATTTATCTCTTTCTCTCATAAAAATATGTTTCCTTTCATTGAGAAGACAGATCTTCCAATAGCTTCTACATCATGAAAGTTTATACATATACTTCATAAATGCTTTCTAGATAAATGCATATTTATACCCGATATATACAGATAAACCTTACAGAATAGTATCAGTGAAACCAACACATACAGTTAGTAGGGTGAGTTGTAAAGCTTAGTGAAATAAGTGTGCTTACATCATTGGCTCGTTTATAGGTCTCCTATATAAACTGATATTGTCCATCAGGACCCTTACCTGATACGGCAAGAAAGTCATCGATCGTTGTGATATCATCGACTGCCTCAGTTAGAAGTCGTACCTGGTTCTCCCATGCTGTACGGAATGCCTCAACGTTTTCTTGCGCAACCTTTGATGAAGGACGGGACGCCAGGATGCGCGCCGCATTCACTACCTAAATCAACACGAGGTTACGAGTTTTGGATGAAACGCGGTCGATTTCTCTTAAATATGTTTATATCAATAGGTTACTTCTCAGACTTTTTGAAATGACCGTTTTGGAGCTTGACCTTATTTGCGCTTCACTCAGTTGAACAGAAAAACAGTTCCCGTTTTTAGCAAAGCAGAATTGAAATGAAGCATTCTAACGGCGCGAAATTCCACTAAATTTATCTTACTTTACTTCTTAAAGATATTCTGACACAAAAGAATCGTCCATGGTTACTTAATAGAGTTATCAAAGTGGGCTAAGATAACCGACCGGATAGGTCTGACATATTCCATTCACAGATGGCCTTCAAGCATCGATACTGCTAGTGAAAAACAGATCTGGTTTACAGTAAGAAGGTTGTATATTTTAGTTGCGGTTTGTTCCTTCAGTATTTAACGCTGTACTAAGATAAGACAAAACTCCTTGTGGATGTTTTAGTCTACCTGCGGACAGAGTTGCTCGATATGCTGTGCAGCGTGACGCACCATCTTGACTCCGTCTTCGTTGTTAGACATAGAGCACGCTAACTGAGCAACTTCGACAAGTTTAGCTGCATGCTCTCTGAGCAACTGTTGGCATTCCTCGACACGAGCCTCATCTCCAGCACGCGCTGCTTCAACGAGAAGTTGGAGCGGTAGATGTGGCTCAAGGAACTGGTCGCAAACATGATCGACGACAGCTTTGCGCAGCACGCGGCGTAGATCGCGCGTCTTATGCACCATTTGATCGCGAGCCTTATCCAGGCCCTCCGATGGAGAGCGGCGACCTAGCGAAGTTTAACGGAGTCCAAATATTTAAATATAGTGTACTGGGATGTTCCTATTGGAAATTATCGCTACAGGTACTCATCTAGCCTCGGCCTTCAACCTCTACGAAAAATACCATTTGCATTTTGCTAGCTTTATTGCCCACTGGTTTGTTTAATGTTGCTCAGATGACAGCGAAGCTGCAAAGGTCTGCAACAGACGCAAAGCCAATTTTGGCTGAAGCTTTGTAGTCTTACTGTGCGGTGGCCGAGGTGGCTAAGTCGCTGACTGTACACCTATGGTATGTAGAAAACATGTTGGTTTAAATAACCGTAGACGAGAATAAGGAGGTCCAATGAAAGTCAGTTGTGATTTTTATCATACGTGCTTGTTTATATTTTATGCCCGGAAATCTCCTCAGTCAAAAAATTTGCATAACATTATGGCAGCGATATATTCTTCACAGACCTTTCAGAAGAACTTCAAGCATTTGACTTGTTATTGTTCTTGATAGCCGCAAAAACAGGAATAACAACAACCTTCGATTTTTCTAAGATACCGAATATTGCGCCCGTTAACTCGTATCCTGTACCAATCAGATCTATTAAATAAATCCGTAACCACAGTTATATTGAACGAAATTACAAACGAAAATACGAAACCGTTTTACAGCCCCGCCTTTCAACGTCATCCAATCGTCACCCCAACCGCTTGAGAAAGTCAAGCGTTTCCATTTTCAGTTTCAAAATTTCTGTTCGCCTTTTCACCGTTCTGCTTACATCTATTATGTTAACCTCTGATTTCTGCAGGCAGTAGCAATTCTTTTAGCCATGTTTTAATACCTAATCCTGCAACACGATAGGTTCTTTTTTCTGTAGTGGCCTGTCGCGTTATCAACGTCTGTGGTGCTACCGAAGGAACTTCACTTACGTTGCAGCTCCTTTATTTTCGAAGGCCCCCAGTTGTTGCGCCCTAAACCTATTTTCCTCTTTCTACTTTTGCGTTTACTTTGCTCGAAGAAGGCAACAAAGCAGCCACACATCCTCTTCCAACTCGCAGCCGCTCCATTCCCAATTACTCAAGACCCCCTGCTTGTTTTATAGCTTTCTTTTCGCATCAAATAGTAAGTGTTCTTCCTCCAAGCTGAGAGAGCTATAACTCTAGAATTCTAACCGCTTGGTAGAATGGTAGAAGTATAGAGCTAGCCATCTCTACCAGAGTTTATGCTGTTCCGTACCGGATGGCCGCCCGTTACAGATTGAAAGTCGCCCAGTTCGAAACTTTACTCATCGTAGTCGAGAGTCATGAGCTCCTTATCGTTCTCCCGTTTTAACTTGGGCTTGAATCATTTTTGCAATTAAAGTCAAAGTGAAAATTACCGATATGCGGACGAACGAAATGTTGAACTAAAAACGTTTTTATAGAAAAAGTTCCGTTGAATTTTACAGTATGGCTAATGACGACAGATCATTCACATCATATGGACACTATCGGATCCTGATTACTGTACCTGTGTTAGCCATGTATTCGGACAGAAGGTCTTGCAATGCTTGTCGGACGGCATTACATTCAGCAACGATTCGTTCGCGTCTCTCGTCACGAGTGCACGCCGAGTCTGCCATTAACGCGGCACCAGAAATAATCGACTCCAGGCATTCTTCAAGCGCTGGACGAGTTCGCTGCTCGGAGTAGGTAGATGGATCGAGAAGAATTCTTTCCTGAAAATATGTCCAGTACAAGGATGAATTCATGGACTTACAAACTGACAAGCGCACGTCCTAGAACTAATTGCGGGTCTGCCAAGGCATTTTTCAAGACAAGCACAAAGAAGGTTCGGTAAAGTGATAAAACAAAAATAAACGAGCTAGACAGGTCCGAGCGTGAAATTGCGACTTTCTATTGCTCCTGTAAAACAAATATTTTCTCTTTAATCAAGGCAAATAACAATATGTTTTCGTAATCGAAGCCTCATAATTGGGGACATATAACAGTCGTATTCGTGATAAATGGTCATTCGTATTCCAAGATACGAATGAAAATAAATATAAAAAACAGCAGGTAAAGAGTACAATAATACAGTCTTTTTGTCGAGAACCTTGGCAGCTTGATGGCTTGGCCTTCTCGACGCAATGGACCATAATTCGTCGGTCGCAAATCATATATTTGCTGTTCATATTTGCCATCGGTCACTTAAATTGACATGTCACAGTAATTTTTAATTGTAGTAATAAACTATCGCATCGGCGTCAGTAGCAAGACTGTCGTAATTTGAGTGCTCTTAACCGCGACGGGATTAAATGATGCTTTGTAGTCGATTATGCCTATGCTCTAGCCTCGATAAGGTTGCCATCAAGTCGCCCTTGAATAAGCCAGCATTTAACGTCCACGGCAGCAGTTTTTGCATTACTTCGTAAAACGGACCAAGTAAATGTAAATGTGCACCGGCGGGGATCGAACCCGTACACCTACGTTTCTCCTCCGGTTACAAGGCACATACGAGTGTACCAAGCCATCGAACTCGACGAACTAGCGGATCTACTTAACTCAATTCTGCCTTTAAAGATGGCTACCATATGTTTACAATGGACCGTATGCTTCGACCTTTCAAAGTTAGCGATATAAACTTCGACAATTCTCCTAGAGATGTCTCGTTCTAAACGAAAGGCCTTAGAGTTGAGAATTTCAAACATGATAACTCATGTTTTCAATTACCCTTATATTACTAGTATTTTTAAGATCAACGCAAATAGCATGTTCATTGAAATTAACCCCATTACTCTACCGATTTATATTCTATCAAGTGCGATCACAATCTGCGCAAGATTTCAATCTATTTTAATTATGTGCAAGCATTTGCTCTCACAAATACTTTAGGTATCCTATACAAGCTGCCTTATTTTTTAGAACCGTATTGACACGAACCTACCCACACACATGTACACACACACACACGATTGGTATCACAATCATGTGCTAGCCAAGAGGTATGCTAATGTTTGTCATTCATCCATATACTTCTCATCACCGCCTATTAGTCATCCCAGTTACTGCTGCGACAATCATCATACTTGAAGTGATCCCTAACAACACAGCAACCATAATAAGAATAATAACCTCCAAAATAAGGACAAATCACAAGCACTTGCTCAGTTAGCCTGACACAAATCGTTCATTCACTGCGCCGTCAGCAGATTCCGATGGATAAATGCGGGCAAGAGACGAAAATTACTTGCATAATGGCTGCCCTCTTGTTTTTACAACTTCTAATCTTTGGGCTGCTGAATTGAAAATAATCGACACAAACAAACTGACAACAACCGTAGCCAGCGACGATAACATCAATCCATAAATTAGGCACGAAATTACTTTGGATCTTCACAAGAGCACTGTGCCCATCAGTCAGAAGCGCTAAATCGGTCGACTGAAAATGAATACAAACACAACATACAAAAATAAGCGATAGGAAGATGCCTTGATCCTTCAAGTCGTTGCTGCTATAGTCGGCGGCAAAATGTATATATGGTTAGTACCTAAGACGCTTACGAAAAGGTAAGATAATTTTAACTTTGATTTACAGCCTTAAATAGCAACCAGTGGAGCTCAAAGGTGATTCACGAGGAGCTATACACCATCTAAATAAAATGCACGCTACCACAACGCTAGTACTTAAATAGGCTGTTGAAAGAAGTCACATGATTCATCTGTATGAAAAAGAAAAGTGTTGAATCAGTTCATCATGTGTACTCAGAGTGGCCCGCAAAAGTACTCATAGGAATGGCATGTCTCTCATAAGCTTCTAGTGTATTAAGGAAAAAGACTATACGCACAGTGTGAACGGCAATATAAAGTTAAATATAGAGTTTAAGGTGAGACGTTAGCAGGATAGTTTTGCCTAAATCAAAATCTACAGCTTCCTTGAACTTCAATATGTGTAAAATTAAATAAAGAAAAACAGGGCTATCGAACAAATGATTATCCACCATGCCGTAGTAAAATAAACTCTATCGCAAGGTTTCCAATCTAAAAAAATGTTTTTAAGGCTGGCCATCAGCCAACATATGACGCCCACTGTGGCGCCTTTTGCATTCGTAACGCGGACCACATAAATGCAAAGGTGCAACTGCGGGGATCGAATCCGTGCACCTACGTGTCTCCTCCGGTAGTAAGGCACACGCTAATCAATATAACGTAATTTAACTAGAGCCTGAAATAGAATGTCTATTAACACTAACTGGTAATATCAAAGGTCTCAATTAGTTACCTCAAGAAATATAAACTAAGAAATCAAGTATATAATACTGATGAAGTGCAGGTTGGTAAAAAGATTAAAAACAAAAACTTTGGTAATTATAGTAGTGCATTGTAATACAAATATGTTGAACCATAGATTCGGGTCATTGTCAAAACGAAAATTAATAAATGCACAGTCATAACTTATTGTTTTCAAAAAGCAGAACATCTAAATAAGCAAGCTACCTTAAGATAATTTCTTAAAAAATTTTCAAAATGCAAAGATAACTGTGGAGCTGTTACTCCAGTAATCTTCCTTGGGAAATATCCAAGAAATATACAAGGCTCTACAAAAAATAGCACAAAGAATTGTTATAAATATGAAAAAGCTCTCGTCTTTCGAAAAATGTCGGACGCGCAACTAGTATAATATCATCCCTGTATTAAATGCTCGGTGTCTAGAAACGTCTTTGAATCAACCACAAATCCCACATTCAATATTACATCTAATTGCCTAGACTATGCAAAACTAGTGCCGACTTCTTGTCTCGAAATCGTCTTGATCAAATAAACGCCTTGCACGCTTGAGTGTCTCCATTACGTATAAAAGCCGGCGAACTTTCAGATTCACTTCCTTAAAGGTGCGACATAGTGCGCAGGGAATGTACTTACGTCGAAGTCGTCCAGTGCGGCAGCCAGCTCGCCAGGTCCGTCGTATCCCATGGATACACCAAGCGCAAACAAACCGCCGCTAGTTCCATTGTTGCCAGCTCCTCCACCATTGACCCCATTTAGGCCTGAGTGGCGTCCTTGTGCTACGTCGTTGATCGTATTCACTGCCTCGCAAACCTACAGTAATAATAGAAGTGACAGTCAAATGAATCGAAAAAACACATAATTTTTTATTAATGTATACTATTATTATTATTATTATACAGAAATATTCAATCGCTAGTTTAAGTAATTGCGTTGAGCAATGTGTCAATTCTTAAATGTATTACCTATAAATTGCTAAAAGAGCGAATTAATAATTTTAATAACGAATCCAAAAGCGCAAAGATCGCATCGCTTATTACTTGTCTTAGAACAAGCTTGTGTTCTCCAATCTTAACTAGTCACGACATTCTAGTCGTTGAGCATATTTTATTCCGCTTGTCAAAAAAAGATTGCACTAAGAGTGCATAATATCATACAGTGAGTCGTTGCTTACTCTTTATTTCTTTCATGAAAAACTTGGCTACTCTTGATTTAGAAACATCAGGGGGCGTACTAGTCCGCATGAGACCATATGTAAATTTGTTCTATAGGTAAACTGCAACGGAATAAATGATTGACTCTTATCCGTGTTTGGCTTACGAACCGGCAGACAGAAATTACTCTTTCTCCCCAAATCAAAATGCGCTTTTCTTAAAAACATCAATTGCTACTTAAATCTCTGCATCGAGCCTTCTAGAAAGCTATTTCTTATTGATTACACTGTAGTACAACCATTTATCAAATGTAAATGTTGGCGTTTAACATGTTTGTCGATAAATAACGACCCTCACCCATGAATTGATCCCAATGGCATAGTTTATACAGCTAACTGAATGTTTTCGAGTACAGCCAGTCTAGTGCATGAAGGATAATATAGCTTTGTTTAAACTTTTAAACACAATTCCATGTCTTATTTTACAATCAAATCTCGTATGGCTTCAACATTAGTTGTCTGACGATGCGCACGTGCAATGTATGACAAACCGCAGTGTTTTTATTTGGAATTTCTAATGGTGAAAGTCACTGTGTTTAATGTTTGAGCAAAAGACAAAACACAAACATCATCACACTTACTACTAGAATATAAATATTTAGTTAAAAATGGAGTGGTGTTTTATTAAAGTTCTAAAGTCATGCAACAATGAAAGTATTTTATTGCTATTGCAGTTTATCATTAAAGCTATGGCTTTTTAAGTAGATTGACAAATCCAAGGTGCAAATATATAAAAATATATATTTTTTATTTATCTACAATAGAGGCATACACAGGCTATGCAATTTAAGGATTTGATTTCAATCCCTAACTGAAAAATAGAACATTTTCGGATAACACTGACGTTCGCAGTAAAAACCAATTATGCCAAAAACAGGCTTACTTGTCGGAAGACATAGTCACGGTTTTCTTTGGCAGCTGATAACTCGGGATGCCTGACATACACTTTCGAAGCGGTTAACAGCATGGTTGAGTTTTTCTTCAGGATGGCCCGAGCTGCTGCGAGGTCATCTCGCAGCCTCGGGTCCTTCAACTCAGCCTGACGTTGGGCCGCCTGCAAATCGTAAAGCACAAACCGTATAACTAGTACTGTAAATAAGAACAAATCAACTCACTAGACTTACGGCAATAATGTTTGCACAATCGGCCGTTCGCAGCATCTAAGTGGTTTTAAGATGAACAGGCGTCACAGAACTCGAACAATTAGAACACATTTTTCTTGCAGTATTTTTCGTCAAAGAGAATGGGAGGCTTTCCGGAAAATAGCGTACCAAAAAGGATCAAAAAGCTTCGGTAAAATATATTAAGCAATAAGTTTTAATAAGACAGATCTAATGCATCTACCAGGTCAAACGCCGTATAGTATCGATCGCATATATGCACCTAATCGTGATAGTCTAACCGTAACCTTGTGAGTTAGGCCTCTACATGGCAGATATATCTTCAATATTGGCTATAAAACGCGAATCTACTTTCTTTGGACATAAAGTGATGTGTAAAGTTTTACGAAGACAATTTTATTCTGCAAGCATTTACACTCTAAATTATCTTTGGCATGTAGAACGCAATTGCACGTCAAGAACTAATTACAAACAAACAAAAAAATGATACTCTATCGATTGTAGAATTCCGACAATGATCAGTGATCAACACCCATATGCATATTGTGCATAGCCCTCATAAACCAGCCAATACCTGTTGAATAAGTAGCGATGTATTGGAGCCAAAGTTGCGGAAGAACTCTACGAGCTCAGCCTGTGACGATGCATTTATAACCCGATTTAGGTCGTCCTCCACCGCCCGAAGGCTTCGGAGCAGTCTGTGCACGTCGACCATGTCCGCCAGAATCAGTAGACGCGTCACTGCCGATAGCAGTCCACGCGCGGCTCTCACCATGGCGGCGCGCTTCATAGAAGAGCACGGTTCTTCGGCAAATTGCCGAGCGCTTTCGGACATCGCCGCGCCCGCGTCACGGACCTCAGCCACTGTGAGCAGCATTTCGTCAGCGATATCGGCGTTCTCGACGGCGATTTCCTCGCCGCTGACTATGAAATTTTGCGTTGCCCGCTCAACCGCCGCGACGAGGACCTGTGCCCGCTTGGAGCGTCCGCCAACCTTCTTTGAAGGGCCTTTCGTGTTTACCAGCGTCGTGACTTGCATCACCAGGGGCTCGAGAGTTTTCTCAACTGAAAGTGTCTTGATCTCGAGATTCTTTGGATCCCAACGAAGCCGCATGCTCGAGCCGTTGAGCGGCGAGCCCCCATTCGAAGGGGGCATGTTTGGTAGGCCGTCCCCAAGTTCGCTTAGACTCATCATTTTCGTTTTATGTCGCTGTCGTTTCTTTTCGGCACTTCCGTCGTCTTCTACTCGTTCGTTCGTAATCTTGGATCCCCCACCCTGTTACCACGAACTAGCGTCAAAGCCAACAACAATAATTCGTCCACCGTGAGCCACCGCCTTTAGGAAGTTAGTGACACACGGGAGTCGTTTTCACGAGTGCGAACGTATAGTCCGTGTAAGTCGCAGTAAACGGTTAGGAAAATAAACGAATTGAGAGGAATAAGTATATGATTGAAGGCTTGGTGATAATTCGTCTGATCGGGATGTGAGCGTATCAGAGAAGCAAAATATAAACCCGATGTTCCACGATTCCTTATCTGAAAAACAGAAAATAATGGCGGAAGAATTTTATGATCATATAGTATCAATATTTACATAAAAATACGTAAAGTTTATTTAATTATTCATGTTAAGTCAATAGAAGGACTTATTAAAGCGTACCAACGATGCATGAGATCATTTATGATGTAGTGTGGAATATTTAATTGCATTTTATACATTTGTGGAAAAACCCGAAAAACAAATATGCTTTCGTTCCGTACATATTCCTCGGGATTTGAACCGTAGATTCGAAATGACTACTATTCGTAATGCACTTGCGCAGGAAGAGATTACACTGTTATCATAAACTGTTTAACTGCTATCAGTTAATATAGTCAATGTTTTTCTTGATTGAAGATGATAAATTAAATTACGTGCTCAAGTGTCAGTTTATTAGTTTAGTCGCATATGAATATATAAAATATTTGTCATCAAGTTTTATTTATTATCGACTAGTTCCCTTATATGCTGTGTGCCGTTGTACGCCTGATGCGAACTATAGCATTTAGCCTTGGTTTTCGTAAGCAGTAATGAGACGCATCTTCGGGAATATCATATAACACGTATGATTTCTGGGCCAACACACTGGGGCCAGGTAAAATTAGGTTTCATTCCGTTTCTAGCGCAAGCATTATTTTCTCGCGGTTTACGAAATATCATTCGGGTATTCGCCTGTTCATGCCAAGCCATCTATATATTATTAGTATATAACCAATTCTCTTCTTGAAAATTTTATTTACAGTCCAATTATAATCATTTCGTTGATATTATAGGGAATCAGCTTGAGAAAGCTGAAGGAATATAAATGAAAACACAGTTTTTCCCAATGGATCCAAATTCAAATACGTTTGTGCCAGCTATTAGTCTTATCTCTACTATGCGAATGATTCACGTCTTAGTTTTGCCAATATACGCTTGCTTTCAAGTTTACCTTCATTTGTCACAAAAAACTCTCGCGGAAAACACTCGCGGTTTCCTTGAAGTTCGGCCTCCACGAGCAATTTTTATTGAGATACTCCCTATCTTGCATTCTGTCACTTGCACCTGTATCAATACATGGATGCATCGCAAGGGGTCTAGATAAACACTGCATAGCAACAACGACAGCGAAACTGGCAGTTGTACCTCAGAAAAGCAAATTTTCGACAGGTTCATCAAGGCTCGTTCAGGTCTAGTATGACACCTCTGTGCGTGCCCTACTTGGTGCAGCATCGGCGGCGTCTGCGTTATCGTTTTGTAAGCAATTGCCGACCCGCCTATGTTGAAGCTGAGCAGCGGATAGGCATACATGGGACAACTTTACGAAATCTATGTACAACGCTGTTAGCATCGAATGGTTATAGTTGAGCGTGTTAACACAGAACGAAGAAACGAACACGGAGTCATTACTCAAACAGTGAGCGTCGCCAACCACTACGTTTGCGCGCCTTGGCAACAGCTTACCAACGCACGCGGTGCTCTTTCTTAAGTCCCACTGACAGCCAACAGCTACCATAACGGAAAAACGAACCACGGCATCAACAGCGACGGCTGCACCAAAGAGCTATATCTGCCCATGGCTAAGGTGAATGTCCCTGTGGACGACACAAGCAACGCCGAAGTGCTAGGCTCACGCTACCCAAGCTGTCTCACAATGTTGCTATACCTAAGTTGGCTCAAAGCGGTACCCTTGGGCCGCTATAATAATAATAATAGCCATCATCATCCTGGCGCTCAAGAAAACATGACAGAGGCAAAACCAGCTTAATTGGAATCTCCGTCCTCCCCATATCCGTTTGCGTAAGTAGCAGCTTACGCACCAGCTGAAAAGATATTCTTCAATAGCGAGGGTCGCAGAAGTGGCAATAAGAGCTGTAGATGGAATGCAAAAACCCGTCGACTAAAGCTGGTGAGCCATGTCTCCATATTCGAAAAGTCTTGGCAAGATAAAATGGCGTCATCGCTAAGACTAGCATGAATTCTGACGCTAGTGTACCACTCGTTGCCTATCACTGCAACCGTCCAAATAGCTATTCCTCGGCAAACTTGCTAGGTAGCCAGTTGGCTTTCGGCTGAAAACGTTGCTTCCACCATTCGCCGTGTGCCACAAACGTCAGTAACAGCTTAGAAAAACTCAAAGACGACGTGGCCACTTTTGCAATAGATTGTTGTTGTTGATTGTGGTGGTCGCCGTATTGCCACTATGGACGATTACGCTGAGCTTTACGGGCGGACCTAGGGCAACAGATATCCACCGTCTACAATAACAAGCTAAGACAGGGAGACGAACCTGTCGACTATGATGATGATGCTATTGGCAAAGACACCATAGACAAGAACATGCCTGATCATGTTGCATTACTTGCTCTTGTGTCGAAAGTTTCGATCAAAATCTCTGTATGTCAATGTGTGAAGACAGGTGTGTAACAGGTGTGAGCGAGTAACGTGATGCTTAGCAGACAGCTGCTCGAGGGAAAAAACGATATTCGATTTTGATCAGCGCAGCTTACCAATGCTAGCAAACTGTTCCGAGAGCGGCACCGAGTACTGGTCATCCTCAATGCCAAGGAGCACTGCCATTCAAATCTAAGCTCTGAAACATTTACACTATTCACCCCAATTTTCATCTTTTTTCTACCAAAAACTAACCACAATCACACATTAAACATTTATCATACTACGATTTATATTTAGCCATTCCTATGATATGAACACAAACAAATCTAAGCTTACCGAATCAGCATTTTTATGAAAGCAATCTGAATAACAATACGGGCTTGACCCTTTCCCAATATAAATAAATGTACACCCAACGACGCCGTTTGCTCACCGCAAGCAGCCTTAAACACTAATTACATATAGCCAACCTACGCCCCCCTCCTTTGTGATGCCAACAATTTAAAATTTTACTAAGACCCTTACTTAAAAAGCATGAGCCAAGTAGAAACAGCCGACTTGTAATTTCCATCGTCAACAGCGCCGGTAACGGCCCTGTTTGACGTAACAACGTTGACCATCACTGCGACGTAGTTTGCTACGCACAACCGAGCTTCCCTTACAGAAGTTTCTCTTAAATCCGTATGAGGGAAAGCAACATTTTTTTATAAAAAGCCTTTTGGCAGGGGAGTCAAACGAGCGCTAAGAAAATTTACCGTACATGCATCGTAAAGGTGACAATTTTCCCTCCACCTTCAAGTTGACATTGGCCACTGCCTTCAGTGCAAAGAATATCCGTTAGCCCCCCTTCTCTTACCCCTCCCATGGGCGAACAAAGGCCATCTCACCTTGTCGCAAGAAAAAATATTGAATACTTTGCCGCCATGGCGCACTGTTACTACAGTTGTTGACACGCATATCAACAGTAACAACCAGTAACAACGTGCTTATTCTTTTAGACCAAATGCTCCGGAAGCATCCTACCCACAAAACGGTTATATGGTTGCATATGAAGTCGTCGACCATTCATGCACGCTCGGCGTGCTCAAGCTGTCACGTCCAGAAAGAGTCGTACGCCGTCCCAGGAGCAAACAAAGGAGAGGATTCCAACTCGTAGACTTGCCCTTTAGCCAAAACGGCGTCAAAGGGTATGGATGTTCACATACATAGACACAACGTTGTTAAAACCTCTGCCATTGACAGATTTTTTAATCACGGGCGTGTCAAAAACTTATAATGCGCTTTTCTGTACAAAAGCTAATGAAGTCGATGAGAATCGCTTTACCAAAAAAGTTCTCACTTGTCTACGCACTTCTCTACGAGCTTACACCTGCTATTATTCGCTTGTAATGGCGGTTCTACCTTTCAGTGAAACACCTAATGTACGACGGCTATCTCCTTTTGATTTCAGACTAATAGGACGTTCAATTCATTGAGTGTGGCCCTGTTGTAAACTTGCACGGTCAAGTCGCTGCAAACACTGAAAATATGAAAAATGATGTTCGATGAATTCAATGAGAAGGTTTGTATCAAATAGCCTCCAGGATAACTTCATTAGGCTGAGCTTTCTCAACATCGTAAACTTACAGATTAAATACGTATTCCGCCAAATTCTCACTATAAAGAAGCTTGCAAGATGCGCCAAAATTACGGGTATTTTAACCTTGAACGAAGGAAATTCAGTTCAACAATAGATTCAACGAAGCACGACCCCACAGTTCTTGAAAAGCGCTTAAGTTGGCAATATTTATACCTACACTGTCCTTTCTCCTATTGCCCCAATTACATCGTTCGGAACACAAACCCACTCAAACCTTTTCTCCTATTGTCCCAATTACATCGTTCGAAACACAAACCCACTCAAACCTAAGTGTCCACACCCGCAACTCGAATAACAGATGCTTCCCAATTGTAACAATATCTCCTCTACATCAAATGCCTCAGGCTAAATCATCGATCCCTTTCATCTAGACAAGAGCCCCTTTCATCGTCCGGCTTGGAGTAATAACCGCACAAACGACCTCTCCTATACAAAGATAACAACAAAAACGTCAGAATTATTAACCGCTTTTTTCGTTACTACCCTACCAGAACTTCTTATCTCTTTCGCCTTCTTTCTGTTTAGGTATTTATTTGAATGTTCCCGTAAACTAAAATTCCATGTATAAACTTTACAAATGCTCCTCCAGTTGTCTTATCCCTTATTTTAATCTGCATCCATGTACGCATATATAGATACAGATATATCTTCGCTCGCAGATGTTCGATCCACACTCGGTAGATTCGTAGGGAGTCACACATTAACATGTGTAGTGTATTCGTATGGTGGTGTGTCGGCCTTTAGAAATAAACTAGGCAGTCTATCCTTCTCTCTCTTGATCTTCCCCTTCTCTTAATTTTCGGTGGCAGAAGGAGCTCAGTCCTCAGTAATGAGTCCCATGCAGGAGTTAAGTTGGCACGGTCTCGCGCCAATCCACCTTGAAAGTAGTTGACATCGGCCTCAGCCGTCTCCTTTTCCCGATCGGCCATTTGCACTGAGTCATCAGGTCATTTCGACCCCGAGAAAACGACATAGCCCTACCAGGATCAGATCCACCGCTGCTTTAGATACATTCGCACCATCTCTTCTCCTTGGGGTAAGCACTACTTAGTGCTGGGGACAACCTGCGTTACCCGCCACCGTAACCTCTTCTCTTCATGTCTCAGGAGAAACCAGCTCCTACAAACGCACAACAAACATATCTATGAGAACGAAACAGCAAAAGCACGAGTAGCGACTACTCGTGACCTGAAACTCTCAACTTGGTCTTCGTCCTGGACTGAACCACATGGTGTATGGCGTCTGTGTCATTACTGAATCGGCACCAGCTCACAACATCCTCCAAAGAACTGAGAAGCAGCTGGCCATTGCGAAGGCCTCAGTTACCTTCTCTCATGGGCCAGCTTGAATTTTTTTGTGGAGAGGATGCCCGTGCCAGGCCAGGTCTAACGAAGCAGAACCCAATAAAGCAAACAAGGAAGCGTTGGCCTAAGTCATCAATTTAGCATTGCACGTTGGACCACAGCAGGCCACTGTTCAAAGTTGTGCCACTGGCCAAAGTTGTACCAGCCTGAGCTTGATGTATCAAGTTCTTGATATAGCGAATGGATATTATTGAATGCTACCAAACGCTACCGGAGGTCGATAGTGATTTTCCAATGGCAAATCATACTCGACAAACGAGGCTAGAACAATGGGATCATCGATAGAATAACAACAATTATGTGCGCTTGCCAACACAAACCTTTTTCGAGTTGAGCAATTGCACAATGCTGACTTAGGATTATCGTAACGCATAGTTTAGTGGGTTTAATAATATCAGAGCGGTATGAAGGCACGTGCACTTATTAGAGGTCATCCGGGAGGAACACCTGACTGACCTCTCGCGTTGATGAGTCGGTACTTTTACATAAGGTCTCTCAGGAAGAACAGATGCCAATGTACTTATGTTATACCCTATATAATTTTATAGAAACGCTTACTTATACGATATTAGTTGCTGCTTACAGTGATGATAATGGAGATAATCGTAGCATAGGCAAGCGTGTATGCCCAAGCTAATCACGTGATCCAAGAAGCAAACAGTAGTCAGCAAAAGCAAGATTGTTTTGTTCCACCTTATTGGACTACTGCTGTGTATACCACGATACGCTACTCAAATGTGCTGCCCCTGCACGTTGAGGGCAAACCAAAGGGAAACTGTGTATAGAACCTTACGTCGCAAAATATAGTGGGTTGGCACATGAATACCCAAATAGAATGTAATCATCAGTTATGTAGCAGCGTAACCAGGTACCTGTACAGAAAAATACAAGAAGGACAACTTGGAAAATACAGCTGCAGTGAAAAACAGTGAAGAATTTGTACGGTGCCATATATCCTAAAATAGACACGGACGTATTTCCGTGTCTTTCTAGAGACTTGAGAGACGAGAGATATTAATTGATGATTTTTATTAATTAAAACATTAAATTAAAGAAAACAAAGGGCATGAATGCACCATCACATAAGGTGGGCACACAGGTAGTGCATGTGCCTTACACGATCGTGTATAATTTGACATGCGTCATTTGCTGTTCTGCCATCTTTTATAGGCAAATTATTTATCAAGAAGGTAAGCTTCCGCGAAACTAAAAGAAAATCCATTACGGCAAACAACGGCGCTTTCCAATGATATAGCTTGCAGGCGAATAGTCTCAATTGTAGTTGACAGCTTAGCATCATACAAAAAAGTGGTGTAAGAAAGTTAATCTTTTCGCATATCCTCACCATCACTGCACGTCAGGTAGAAATGGATTCGAGTAGCTCCTATTGATCCGTTGCTCCGCCCAGTCTTCCTAGCTAGTTTTTTTTGGCAAAACAGCGCCCATGATGTACCCACTCCCAGATTTTTTTATCTTCGCGAAACGTTTGTAATGTGACACCGGGGGCGGAGTGGACAAATAGCACAGGATGGTGCTGGTTTTCTCTTCCACACCAACCCTGTCCGTATGCTCTTCCCGTTCCTTCTACTCATGATGTGCTTTATCCAGGGAAACTAAGTGATCACCTAACTCCTCGCTAGGCCCTAAACACAGGCATTTACCTCTTTTTAAAATTATTGTTTCGCCTTTAGTCTCACAACAGATAAGACACGTTATAGTCTGAGCATTCAGACTATGCTATTCATATATGCTAGTAATATCCTTGTACCCAGAAGTAAATATTACGTGTTTTAGTTTTGAATTAATAATGCATTCCAGCATTTAACCCAATAATGAGTTTTACATAATGCGATTTACTGTTTTTTACGAATAACAAGGAGCACCTGACGAGCTCGATGCAAGCTGATCCGTAGAAGCGGTCCTCAAATCCATCGGCTTGCGTTGTTTGTATACTCATATGTCGACTATCAAAGTAAAGGAGATTTCCTTTGATCCGATTTGTCTTCTGAATGAACTCGCTTCAATCCAGGAATAGCTCCATGCACTATGTAACCTTGTCAACGCGTGTTCTTACAACAACAGACTGCTTGCCGAAACAGTCGTGTCCACATCATTGTAAGGACTCTGACAGCAACTAGGGCAAGCATTTCTTCGTCTAGTTTCTTTCAATGCCATCGGATGTCCTGAAATCGCCGGAACACGAAATTATCAGCGTGTGTGGGCGACCTTGAACTGCAACTTTAAAAAATATAATATATAGACAACTTGCATTGTTAAACGGAAGGTGGAGAAGATATCCCACAATATGCATGCCTTCGAAAAAGCACACTGATGTTCGTATCCACGCAAAAATGTGGCATATTCAATCACTGGGACAGGCACTTCGGGTGACGAACTGTTCTCAACTTGTTTTGATAGCACGCGAACTTTAACACAGTAGCTGCTCAGAGTGTATCGCTACATTCCATTAACACAACAGAAGGTAGAAACATAGCTTAAGAAAAAAATTTACGCTTGACTCGATAAGGATACGGGCTTTTACTTCGAAACACTGGAGAGGCATTCGCCCTGAAGTAAATTGGACCGTTCATGATATTTTTCGACCACGTAGCGTCAAAACTTATCTTAGTAGAATTATCTATAAGGGGTTGTCACAAGAAAGCCGTGAAACCTATACCCTTAATAAAGCAAATCGCAATGAGGAAACAGAACTTAAATGATCTAAAACTTACACTTATTAGAATCTTTATCCACAATACGAGCTAACAGTGACTATAGGTCACAACATTATACCACCCTCCTCGAGCAGTCGCAGCAGCCACTTTACTTCACTTACTACCACAGTAGCTCTCGTAAATATTGCCTATTTGCATTATAGATTTAAAATTTTCAAGAATGTAAATGTTTAGTAATTAAAAATTGCCTAATTGCATTATATACTATAACTCACTATGGACTAGTAAATAGGTGTCATATCTTTATAACGATCTCACCTCTGTAACAGGGAGCCACTTCACATAAGAAACATATGTTCGCTTATAGATGGCAAATTTTGTAGCGTAATATTGGGGTAATATATTTTACTTTTCAAAAACCGATATTGTAAATTATGTGTATGTGATGTGCTAAAGATACGCCATCGCTATTCTTGAGTCTTTACGTCCACCGATGAATACTTGCGACGCCGCTTCGCTAAAGCTTGACTGGCTGCTATAGGAGAAATGTCCACCTATCAATGCGCCAGCGAACTTGTCTCAAAAAT
>MNPL01014591.1:38695-53033 GCA_002081605.1 Tropilaelaps mercedesae | reverse complement strand
TATATATATATATATATATATATATATATATATTCTGCGTCAGCTAACTTTTAAGGGTTTTGTCTTCAGAAAGCAAGACATTCGCTTGGGTACTTTTTCCTATCCTTTCGTGCGTCATAGCTAGTCCCGATTTTAATGTTAACGATGGCTGTGATCGAAACCAGATTATCGAACGTTTGGGAATTCTGCAGTTCCTCTGGTCCATACGCCACCCCGAAAGCTCGTAGGTAGACAACTTACGATGTTTGTTCAAACATGCCGACTAGATCTCAAAGGCCTTGGTAATAAGCCCGGACGATGACCCAATAATAGGCCGTTTTTCGTTTCCTGGCTACATTGAGGGGAACTTCGTTAGTGGATGAGAAGTTCATACCCTCCCACTAAATTGTTTACTAGCTTTACAGCATGTACGTGGACACGGTTTAGTTACGTACAAGCTTGAACAGACTCTGAGTCGAAGTGAATTGGCTTTTAATAGAAACAAACCTAAGGGCAATGCGTTATGAATATAACGTACAGTGGCTTTAGATAGTATTCGCGGCTCTGCATGATTTCGAAAATGTTTGTCAGACGGCAGAAACGTGATTTTGCTTGGTAATTTTTGCCTCGTAAAGCTGCGGAGGATTTACCTATCGAGTACTTCCGGCAGCCAGATAATACTTAGAAAAGTATTATCGAAAAGGGTCACGTTCTCCTCATTTAACAACCAATCTCGAAACGGCGCATCTGTGTAAATATTTTCTGAAGCAGCTGTGTATGCTCAAAATAACAGCGGACTCCGCGTGTTGCCAACAGCATTGAATATTTCATGGCTAACTGAATGCCCCTAGTGAAGACAACGTGTTCGTGAGATCCGTCGGTTTATTTACCCCATTGTTGCATGGTGACACTCTAAATTTTACTTACACTTTTTAAAAGTATTTACATAACCTTGGTCCGCCGGTTCTATTGCATAGAGGCAGTGGTGACTGCAAGTGTTGCTCATTATGTAGTAAACAGTTTTATTAACTAGAGTCTCGAAGTTTATTGACTGCGTTGGCTCTGTCAGGCTAGTTGAACGCAAATGCTCGTTGCGACTACATACAAAAACGTCGAACCCTAGCACGCCTATGACAATTTCGCATCTTTTCTAAATACAATGTTTAAACTACGAAACACCTCCGAGTAGATCGTATAGCTGACGTTCCGCTCCGTATATCTACTTTTAAAGTCGGTGTGCATCTTCTTGATCGACATGTCACCGGGGAGGTAACGAATTTGGCCTTTTTTACGCCCGACCACGACAGGCTTGTAGGACAGTATATGACTCTTAATCACTTCTCTATCGATTTTCGCAGTGGTGCCCTTCATTGGAGTGGCCTTTCCCCGTTGCGGACTTCTCGCACGAATATCTCCTTTCTGCTGCTTGTTCAGGAACCTCAACGCACCATCAACCTTCTCCGGAAAGCCAAGAGTCGTCAGGAACATGGCCTTGCAGACGGTGAGGAACTTCCCATTGTCACCCTTCAGCGAATATACCCGCGTCCAACCACGGCGGAACTTCTGCTGCCCATCTGTCGCTGACGAGTCCTGAGCACAGTCATCTTTGATGTCAACGCAGTCGACAGACGTCTCTTCAGTTTCATCGTTTCGGTTGATGTCGGCCCCGTCGTCACTAAAACGACCACGTCGCTCTGACTTCTTTCCGGGCTCTGTCGCAGCCGTTCGGTGAGGCGATATGGACCGTTGTAATTCGACTTTCTTGAGAGTTCCGTCCTCGCCCACCTGCACGTACACCACCTCCATGTCTTTCTTGCATTCCTCAGAGTCTCTTACACGGATCGTCTGAATCTTCCTCGTGTTGTGCGTGTCGCTGGCGTTTCGTGCCCCAGCGTCCGCGTCCCCTGTCTGCGGGTCGGGCTGGTTGGCCTTGGGCTTGCGCTTCTTTCGCCGTTTCACGTCGAGAATCTCCACCGAGTGCAGGATGAAGTCCCTCTGCTTGTCATACGGGAGTTGCCAGTACTGGCGGTTGATCTCGATGCGTCGCGCTTCCGAGAGCTTTTCGAAGCAGCGGAATTTGCAGTTGCATGGCGGTTTCACAGAGTGGCGCTCAATCTTCTGTCGTTCGTACTCCTCGCGCTGAGCCTTAATCAGCTCGGGCGGGCGTCTCGGCTTCCTTTTTGGCTTCTCGGCCAGCGGCGTCGGCACTACTACTGGAGTAATTGGCAACTCCGCCGTTACCGGGTTGGGCTCAGTTGCCATCGTCAACGTGGCCGTCGGAGGCGGTGTCGGAAACACCATCGTGTCTATGGCGGTCACTGGGACCGAGGGGTGCGTCAAAGTGATCTGTGCACCTTGAGGTTGAGGTTGCTGGCTGATGCCGGGTGCAGCTGCCGTCGCTGGAGTACCTGGGGTGGCCGTTGCAAGGGTCGTGGAAGGGCCCGCCGAATGGGCGTGCAGCGGTTCCAGTTGCTGGATGATCCCCTGCTGGTCGTTAACAATGAACAGCGGCTGGATGATGGCAACGTTGATTGTCTCTCCCGACGGCTGCTGATACGTGGCGACTGTTTGGGCTCGCTGAACATTCACCCCGTGCATCCCATTTAGACTTTGCACGGTAGCCGGCGTTGCTGTTTGAATCTGGATGGTCTGAGTAGGCTGGCCGACATGCTGGGTGGCTTGAACCTGAAATGAAGGTCAATAAAAAAGATGAAAGAAACGAATAGGATTGAGTAATATGATGATGTTAATAAAAACAAAAACAAATAATAGCGGATTTCGAAAGACTTGTAGAGTATACGGGTCCCGCTTACGTAGTTAATATTAGGGTGCGCATCAGAGTTCCGAAAAATGGCAAAGTTTTTTTAAAATTTGCAAGTAGCTCGACCATTTGCAAGTAGCTTGCATAATCACTCGACGGTTGTTCGCGTTGATATGCGTGTGGATGTAACTGAAATGGATCTTCCTCGAGTTAAGGTTTAGTTCATATCTGACATTGTTAGGATTAGTTACGCATTTAAGATAGATAAAAATGTACTGTTGGCTAACATGAATCGATTAGATTTTGATAGAATGAGAGGAGCCCACTAGCTTGGTGAATACGGACAATGATTGTACGACACAAATAGATATCGACTCAGCCGACAGTTCGCTCATTAATGACAATCTCCGTGTCCGAATCAAACCAGATGTGTGAGTAAATTCTCAAAGTCGATTTGTTTTATTTATTGGCTGATTTGCTGACAAAGTTGTCAATTTTGTTAGCAAACAACAGCCAATTTGCTCTTTAGTTGACAACAGTTATCGCTCGTGACGTCCGGTTGCGCTGTGCGTACGATTGCAACGATAGTATGCCCTACGTTCTCAGAACAAAGGTGCGTAATCGGTGAAACACTGCTTCTCTCATTGACACACAGTCCTGGTGCCCTAGCGGTCCTCAAAGGAAGAATAACACTCCAATCTATACAGATTTTTATGGTCAGTGTGCGCCCAATCAAAGAGTAGTTGTGGACCCACCTGCTGAATGTGGGCTGCCTGTGGAGCTGGTCCAGCTGGTATTACCGGCATGGAGATCCATTGAGTATTCGGGTCGTAGTTGAAGTGTTGTACATTGACTGGATTCTGCTGAATCGAGGTGCTGGTTGTGTTAGGCGCTGGAGAGGCCGTAGCGTAGATGACTGACTCCTTAGGGGTGCAGGTTGCAGAACTGCAGGTCGTCAAGTTTGCATACGGCACCGTTTGCGGTTGAACTTGTACCTGAAGCTGAGCCGGCCCGGTAGAGTGTGTCGGCCCCGCGGACGAGTGCACAGTGGCACAACTCGCTGGAACCGTTTGGTAACTGAATAACTCCTGCAGATTATCCATCTGCATTAACACAAACATAACGAATTTTTACTTAAATGTAGGGGTAGGTTTCTGTCAAAATAATGGATTATGGGCTTCGGTTATAATAATATATGTCGTATATTGCTCGGGATTGTGGTCGCGAAGGCAAAAAACATAGGCTACGTATATACTGTCATCTGTAGTTTTACGAGTAAACTTTTCTGGGTAGCCTCGATTATATAACGGACGCCCACGTACAAAGTGTATTTTTTAAAAACTTTGTTTTCCCTTTGCCTTGCTGAAACAAATCCAATCATGAATTTAATTACATTATGGACCCCGTATACGTAATTTGAATTATTTGGTTGGAAATAAGGTCCTTCCTAGATATATTAACTTTTAGTCATTTTTTGCCTCCTGAGCAGTCTTTTTCAGCGTTCACTAGGTACTTCTGTGTTTTTATTGTAATATCCAAGAGCTTAAAATGTCTAGTTCAGAATGAGGAAAACTATTATAAAGAGACTGCACTTTTTAACTTCCGATACAAAGTTGTATGCAACTCAATAAATGTACCAATCAATGCGACGTTTATTGATGTTCTCCATAGTCTTTTCACCTCTGAACCAAATTCTCATTGCAATTCCTTGAAAGGACAAACACGTGTGAGCTAATTGCAGTACGTACAATGAATACTGAACTATAAGAAAGGTTGTACGCAGAATAATTTTATGTGATGCCGCTACTACTATTATCAAACTTAGGTGATGATAGGGTCTTAAAAGGCATTTCGCTTGGTACACTCTGTGCAACATACTACAATGAGCAATGAGTAGTCGTGTCACCGGCCTATTATGGTTGAAATAGTCCTCTTACAGAGCTAAATAATTCCAATATGACTTTATAGCATTAGTTTGTTCTATTTGGTCCACTTAGGCTGGTCAAAGCAGTCCGAAGGCGGTTTCTGCAAACTTTAAGGAGGAGCCGGAAGTGACTCTTTCTGAATCGGAACGAAATACATATCACCACTGCGTATGCGCAATAATGAAGACGCCGATAGCTAGCTAAAGGATACCAGGCGTACAAAAAGAGTTTCGTGTGAATCATTTTATATATGGCAGATTAGCCTGAATCTTGCAGCGTGGAACCTCCGCTTGGAAGGTAGAAAGTGCAAAAGAGCTGCAACACAGATGTAAAGGATTTGTACGGATGCATTCTATATAAGCCGAAAAATAGACTCTCTTGTAGTGAGAGAATTGTTGTGCCCGTTTTTAACGACTTCATCGTTTTCGAATTTGATGACGCGAGCCACTTCCGAACAATAATTCCAGCGCGCAGACATCTTGCGTCGGGCTTTTGCACGCTAGCCATGTAAGTAAAAAACAGAGTCGAGGCGTTACTAAAATTTGGACAAGCCACGCCACTTTTTATATTTATGGTCGCATTTGCAGGTCCTGGATAATTCGTTTATATAATGCACTGTTAAGTCGAGAACAAATTCTATTTGAAAAATTTTACATCGACTTTTCTTCGCTTTTAATCAAGGTATCACAGCTGCCCAAACTTTTCGAACACTTAGTCTGCATTATGGACATAAAAAAACTCGTAATTGTCTTAAGCATTTTTCAGACTAACCGATATCGCGCTAACAGTGCAAAAAAGCAACTTACGAAAACCGATTTCTTTCACCTAGTTATGGTAGGGTTCGTCCACTCACTAGAGCCCTCATTAAACCAATCCTACGCTGATTATCGTCCGTTGAGAGGAAGCCAAATGATTATAGCCAATGACAAAATGAGGACCAGTAGTTTGACGGTTTTGGCAGTCTCGCCTTGAGTGCGTTCGGGCCGAAATATCCTGCCACACTTAGTGACCTGTTGATGGATTTCTTCGTCCCCTTGCCGAGGAATCCAGATAGGCTTGGCCACGGTAGCACTTAGCCTGCACACCACTAACATCGCGAAGATGACAGGTAGATTGGCGCCTTGGAGGTGACGGATTCTAAGAGTTCTACTATTCTTCGCTCCTTCCTCTTAACCGAGAGAATAACCATCCACATCTTGAAAAGTGTCGACACGGCAACAGCGTCTGTCGAACCAGAAGAACTAAACCGGAAAATGGCGAGGTTTTTAAAACAGGAATAGTACGTTAGATGACCGTCGTTGAAACAAGCAACGCTTTCTAATCGTTTCGGATGACCGTGAGGGGTGCCTACCAACGGACGTCGGGGTATTTGCACGTTCGCACTCCGTGATATTATCACACTGTACGAAAGTCAAGATTTGTTTTCACCATGTACGCTGACCTCGCAGCGGGAATGGGTGATATAGTTTACGGTAAAAATACGATGAACTATTGGAAAAATCACCTATTTCTTGGTTGACTCTTAGGGAACCTAAAAACAACTAGGCGATGACCTGGTTGCACAAAAAAACAACCAATTTAGTGGGATATTCCATCCATTTGTATTATTCTAGAGGAAGGACTTTTTAAGGGCGCTTTTGAAGAACGTTTAAAACATTGGGAGACCGGACATAAAAATTTGAATATGCCTTTTATTTTTGGTTAATTTTATTAACGTGAGGAATCTACAGCAGCTATATGTTCGTGTCGGTCAGAAAGTAGTTCGCTGCATAGGAAATTAAATTAGGTTTTCCAGATGTTTGGTTTCTAAGTGTATTGCCTCGTGATCTCGAAATTTCAGTAGAGTCCACGCTAACGTTAACACAGACCTCAATGGAATCAAGTCGGGACAACTTTTTTTTGCTAAATGTGTTCAATAATCGGAATAGTACGTGCTAACGAAGCTAGGGCACTCACCCCATGCACATACACATATTTTAATTTTTAACTCTGTTTCGTATGGATTTAACTTAAATTTGCCAATATTTTGAAATTGAAATTATTTAGCGCCGCTGAAAATTACCTTCTCTCCCAATGACTCTACGCGGCGGGAAAAATTTTGGAAGAACCAACCGATACAAATCTTATAACTGCCTTTCAAGTCGAACTCGAAGCCAGGGACAGATATCAAATTTCTATAGGTTCTATGGAAAGATACACAGCAACTTATATATAAATGCTCTCTGTCGCTTATAAGGGGTCCCGTTACCACATGCTGACCTATTTCGCTGAACGGTCAGTCATACACACAAAAACCAATGACGCTTACACATGTGCGTAAGATTTTGGTAAGTAAAAAAATATTGGCGTTAGGTATTATCTGTGTAGCTCTACATAAGAGGTTACGGCACCGACATATTAACCTTTCGATGTGCGTTACCCAACCGGTGTCGGCTATCCTATGCGCCGCACCCGGAATACACTAGGTGAGTCTAGTAGGTGAGTAGAACGCTACGTGGTATGCTTTCGTGTGTATCGATTTGCGTTTTCAACTCGACATCGACAGCGGGGAATCAATTGTAAGCAATGTTGTCAACGTTATGACGTACATGGGCTAAGGGCAACTCACATCAACAGAGACGACGACCAACGATTGCATAGATCGAGTTATCTTTTTCCATTCCTATCGTGTTACGCGTGTAATTGTTTTGTACGGCCAGCGAGTATTCGTTATTTATCTGCTTCTGATCGTGTGCCCGTGCGCTCTTCAGTTCATGTGCGCGCCTGCTTTTTTCGTTACGTCTCTTCTCGTCGGACTGTGTTGTTTCGCGGTAAACTTGGATAGAGGAGTTGTCGGCCTATAAAATAGACACATGGCGTGCCTGGTAGCACGAATTGGATGAAATGCCCCCGAAGTTCACTTTTTTTGTGAACTGAACAATTTCTTTTTTTAGAGAGCATATGAATCTACGTTCGCATTTGGGCACTAATATTGAATAAACTCTTTTTAAAGTTTTACTCTTTTCTGGAAAAGAGCAGGCTTTGTTCCGAAACCTGATCGGACAGCGTAAGATCTTCCAATATAATTTGCTTAGACGAGTCATGGAACACCTGTATTTATTAATGGCGTTCATAAATGGGAGAAAAGATGAAGGAATAGGGGGTTAGTGGCACGCACGTTTAAGCCATCACAAATGCATAATATAAGAACATCACACTGGTTACACTTATTAAAACACGTACTAAAAACTAAGTGGGAAATCTATAACCTTGACTGAAGAAAAAACGTTTCACATTTCTTTACTTTGTATATTAATTTTATTTTGGAAAGCACTAAAAAATTAACCCTGAAGCGTTTTTACTTAAAGCTTTATTCTATAAATAAAATCGACGAAGGGGATAAAGATCGTCATAAATTCAATTTGGAGTCATCTTTATTGACCGCCACAAGCAACTTAGTTATTTGAAATATATTTTCGAAGTTACAGTTTCGATATCACAGTAACACCGCGATCGTACTTTATCTTTCCAATCATAAGGCCTTACACGTAGCACGCCGTTACCATGTTACCGTCACAGAAATCACTTTAATTAACCTAAACCCTAAGTCTGCACGAATATTTTCCGTTCCGAACAACAGAGCGCGTGAATTCGCTTTGTCCACCCAAATATATTCGTCAGCTCGTGTGCCTTAGCCATGGACGATCTAACTCAATCTCATTTGCTTCCACTGGATTCACCACCGTCAGAACCATTACCGAAGATAAGTGGAACTAGTACACGCACAGAATGGCAACACGACGAGAAATTGAGCTTTTTGTTTTTTTCCTGTATCTCAGAAAGCAACTTTAGAACAGGCCTGTATGCAAATCAGTTGGCGCCACTGGCACTCATGAAATGTCAACGATGCGCCTCCGAGTAGGACGTCCGCAACCAGTGGCTAGCCCGGGAAAATATTGAACACTAGCTCTCGACTCAACGTTCCATTCACGGAATTGCCAAACGCCAGAGTATGGAATAAGAAAGCACTCTATCTCTCCACGTCAGTCGGCCGACATCGCAGCATCGACTGTCGCTATTTCGAATAACGCAAGCACTTCGTCGTCACCCTCCATATCTATACCTTGCGTAGTAACTAGACGTCTCCTGAGGGTCCAGCCGATGGGGAGCGACTCGTTTTGCTGAAATCTATACACGACTTTTGCAAGTTTTCGGCCGAGAACACAGGCCGAAACGGTTGACCAATTCACGTCCCATACGCAAGCTTTCCCTAACAGTGCCGTCGCAGATACGCACCATATCAACAACGACAGCCGCTGTGCGTGCCTCTGGTTGGCTGTGTCGCAATACAGCTCGTCGGCTCTATAGATCCTTGTTCACCGGCGGAAAAATTCGAATGAGCGAGAGCCCAAAAACCGTTATTCACACATCTTTAATTTACGGCTGGCCGCCAGCCACATTTAACGTTCACGGTAGCGCTTTCTGCATTACTTCGTAAGACGGACCCCTTAAATGTAAATGTGTAACGGCGGGGATTGAACCCATGCACTTACGTATCCCCTCCGGTCACAACGCGCACGCGTATGCGCCACACTACCGAGCTCGAGTTGTTTACATATGTCACAGTCCAGCCGAACAACGAACAACCTGTTCGAATCCTCTTCATTCCGTAACTGGCTGTGATTTAAGCCTGAATTCCTCCATCGTAAGCAATCAGTTATGTGCATAAATATCTATTACATGTTTTTTTGTGCGTGTTCATACATATTGAGTAAACGGGTGAGTGCAGGTGTGAAAATCGCTTGATCAAAGAATGCTTTGGTATCACAAGCCGGTTTGAAGTTTAGTAGGAATCGTTATGAGCAAAGAAGAAGGTACGTGTTTCTTTGATTTAAAGACATTTGTTTTATACAATTGTTGTACGTTTTGCTAAATTCTAACCCGCTTATTGTTAGAGTTCATGTGTGCAGTTTTTGTGTTCTTCACATTATATTATTTTGGTAGGGCTGAAACTTCTGCATGCACAACATGCCAGTAAGCCTATAATACGGTGCAAACCCGCATATGCCGTGGAACATAGTAGGAGCATAGAGGATTGCTTAGAAACGTTTTTGTTTAGACAATTCTTCACAAAACAAGGATATTAAACATGTGTTTTAAAATCATGGATTTTCGATTAATGCGTAGTGCACAAGCGGATGACTGAATGAAGAAAAATCGATTGCGCAGTTTACTAGACATGTCGTGGATGCAATCTGCCCAGTCAATCCCCGTGATTTGATATTGTTTCATGCTTGAATCAATCCTAACAGTTATAAGTCATACGATATTGTTTCATGCTTGAATCAATCACAACAGCTATAAGTGATACCGGACGGTAAATAGGCGATAGGCAGGTTTGCGACTTTAGCAGTATAACTAACGCGTAGAAGCTAGCTAAGGTTTGGCGGGTGTCCGAAAAAGCAGATTTCTTCATTATCCAGCGATTAAGCTGAAGTATCGTTGGAATTTATAACACATTGCGCACTCGGATATTGGTAAAACTAATAGAAACTAGGAAAAGGGAACAAAGGAACGGGCATTGTAACTCGTAAGCTCGGTTTCGATATTTGAACATCGCTTTAAATCAGAGAAATATTCATCCAATTTATAAGCTGATTTCATCACGTGTACTAGGAAGGTAAAGCGTATATCAGTAATACATTTCGAATAATCATTTAAACCTCTTCGTCGTTATTATGGAACGCATCAATGTATAAGAACGGCGTTATTATTAAAATGGAGCGGGAAATAGCTGGAGCTGCATGACGTCGGTGCGGATGGCATGACGTTTTCGACTAGTCTATGCGCCACAGACTTCTGCGTTCAGTGTTCACCAATAATATGCAAAACAATCTTATCATATACGTAACTCTCGTTGTGGCTGTAGTGAAGTGCTGTTACGGCTATCGGATGTCTATAAGCAGGAATTTAACAAACCTAGTGTTACAGAAATCTTCTTATATATGCACAGGACGATGAAGATGGTGTAAAGTGTAATCTTGTTTTTTTAAGGTGGGCTGGAGTTTTGGAGCTTTCCAGCGTAACATGGCTGGGGATGATGATGTAAGTAATGAGTCACCTGTCGGTTGTAACCGCATTGCTTATTCATAAGAAATTATCTGAGTTAAACTAACGTGGGTACTTCACCAGCGCAACAATTGCTAATAATTTGTTGTGGTCAGAAAAACTAAGGCCGCCTTATCGTTTTTGCAAACAACATGCGAGTCTCTTTAATGTTAGAGGCTCTTTAATGTTAGAGGATGTCCACGTGGTCTCATGACTCAATTGATTATCCCTGCAGGACCAATTTGCGTACGACGGTACATGGCCGTCGCAGAAGGCTCAGGGGCTTCGCAAGAACTTTATGGACTCTGACGACAAGCGTATCATTCAGTATCTGCTGAAGACAAAAGATGTCGTTTACCTGAAGGGGTACGAAGTGTGGAAGCGGATGCAGCATAGCCGCAAGGTAGGTCCGACGCTATGTAAGAATAAGGTGACTGAATAATTCTTGAAATGCACTATATATCGTGAAATATGAAGTACTTCTGAAATATGAAATATGATATACTTCTAAAAACCTGGCAGAGTATTTACTAAAGGCGTTTTAAACTTATATTCTACCATGCCTCGGTATGCATAAAGAGACTCATGCGTCGAGAATCCCACGATATCTACGGGCGAACTAACAGACCACATAATACGCGTCCCAGACTCCAAGTGGCAAGCTTGAATAGATATGACGAGAAGATGGCAGTACAACAGCCAACCAAGTGAACAGCAAACAGGGAAATGGACGAAGCAACTCAGGCCAATCCTCAAAGACTGACATGACTGGGCTGGTGGCAATCAGTTGAGGAACACTATTTTGTATTTCACTGGCCGTAGGAAATTTTAGCACTATTTTCACAGTATTAAAGAGAAAGCTTACAAAACGACGTTTCGCGAACCAGAGAAATACAACGATTTGTAGCTGGAGATAAAGCATCTAAAATGTTTCAGGACAACGTCCATCAAGCCTCCACGGTACACTTTGCCTAGAAGCTATTATGAGTAATGCTATTATGAGTATTATGAGCTCTTGAACCACCGAAGGACATGGCGAAGTAACTTCAATGAGAAACGTACCCAATGAAGGACGAAAAATGATGAACGGAACTAGAAACGGCGCCAAAGTTACTGAAATAGAGCTACAGTTGCCGCGGGCTTCGCACAGGAAGATAATTAGAGACGCGGGATAGTCTGAGTATTTATATAGTGCATAGGTGTTTGGAACGAAGGCGCTCTACACTATTTGCAGCCGTGAAATTGAAATATCTGAAAGTACATTCACACTCGCACATGATGTTTAAAAAGCTCCCCCGCATTGCTATATAACTCCTGACCTCCGACAAGCCCATTGGTTCATATAGCGGCATTCCGTGCATGGATGTGCGTGGCGGGTAAAGCGCTCTAGATATACACAATTCGTGTGAACTTGGTTTCGATTCGAGTCAATTTGGTAGAAAGAGAATTAAAGAGCGTTTCACAGAGGTGCTATATAAGCGCACGTGCGAAAGAATTTTGTACTTAAAATGTCACCCGACGCTAATTTGAAAACTTGCCACGCTGAGTTTTTGTTGTCTGGTCATTAGACACTTTTGAAGATTCTTTAAGTAGTCGATTTGTCGTTTTGGCTATTTTCAGTATAATCCACGCGGATTTTCTTACCATTCGCTTCATCAACGATGGCGTAAAACGATTTTACCTTCGATTCACCGCTACGGCCTTACGGACAGCGAGAAGGAACTGCTTTTATGCAAACCGCCAGGTTACTTCGCAATGCAAAGGTGCCCTAGTTGTTAATCTGTAAATGACCTCTTTGGGCCTAATTCTCAGATCGAAAAAATACTTACAGAAACTGAGCTTTAAACTAACCAGCTTAAATCCCTGATTTGAAGGCATTATGACCTCGTTACGTTTAAAGTTTTAAATTTTGCGCTAACGGAACATTATGATCATTGCTACCAAAACGGGAACTTTAAATTGCATACGATTTACCGAAGTTTTCAAATTATATTGACAATTGCGGCTGAAGATAGGGTTTTTTCCGCGTATTTTTTCTGTTCCGTCCCGATTCAGCAAATGCAATCCGTGGGCATATACGCCGATGAGAAAAAAGTGGTCATAGCAAAAAAGGACTGTCAGACGAAGCAGGCTACATGTTTCAGAAATGGACGCTTAAATTTAGATAATCAACAGCTGCATTCTGCCAGTTTTAATTTGGGTATTGCAAGCGCAATGTTGGCTTTTTACTTAGTGGTGATTTTCAACATTGAAGTAATTGAGTACATAGGCAGCCCGTGTATCGTCGTTATGCGTACGTAACATCAGTAAATGCATAAAATTACTGCTACAGGTTTATCCACACTTTTTGTGGATTTATGATATATGATGATATGACAAATACACTTGGCCATTCTACGCAGGAAAATTGCGAAAGGCAGAGAAAACCGTAGGCTCAATGAAGGAAAGAGCCTCTTAGACCAGTTAGATGACTCCTCAGGAGAAGATAAAAACGGGATTAAATCGCCTCGAACGAACACGATGGAGTCAGACGGCTCGGATAGCGTAAGCGGCCTTGAAATACGAGGATCTGATTTCGAGCAGACGAAGAATGAAATTGAAGCCAATGAGGTGGAAAAAACACCGTCTACGGCTCCGAAAAACGATGCTGATGAGAACGTGAGTACGAAACACGATACGCTATCGAGACATATATTCGGTACGATACTCCAAGTTGCTATATTCGCGTTTTCTATAAACAAAAATAAAAGCGTAAACAAAAATAATACGTGCTAAAATAAGGCGAAGTGCTTGTTCATCGACAATGAGTCTAACTTGCGATGAATTGCTTGTTTCTATGTACATTCAGATTTACATAGTTTTTTTGTAGGAATCTTTAAAATTACGTGAAATATATACGGCTACTTTCAGAAGAGAAGCCCACATAGCCGCTATATGACCCTTTCCAACTCAGTGACAAAGGCGAGAGGACCAGAGTCTCCTAAAGGAGTATGCAATGGAGCCAAGGTATTAGAGGCATAGTGTCGTTTTTACTATATCGGGATTTCTGTATTACATCGTGTCCCTAGAGTGAAAATAATATTATATATACAGTATCCGCCTATAAATACAATAAGAGCGTTAGCCTAACCAACTTGAAGGATAGAATTCTCTACTATTATTTTGTACGAAATTTTAAATCATGTCTCCCACGTAACCGGGGCCGAAATGCAACCGCTGAACCTTCCAGAAGCCTTTCCTTAAATTTCAAGTTTTGATTCCAAATGAACGATTATTTACGCCGAACGTATGGCTAGCCGTCGTTTTTGCCTTTTGAGCTCTCCAGAGACTTCATTTTCTTATAATAATCTTTAAAAAAGATCGATTGCATGTAAAATTCGACATAATTATTCAATACATTGTTTCTATGATTGCTGTCGTGTAGCTTTGAAGTTAGGTTAGCATAACCAGAGGATGTCGCTTTCGTATAACTATATACAAATTATCATAATTCTGGTATGTAGATGTAATTTAACCGAACAAGCGGTGTCACAGAAGGGAAAATATAGTAATAGGGAACCTCAATTTGTCGAAAAATGTGTTAGCT
>MNPL01014591.1:27485-38143 GCA_002081605.1 Tropilaelaps mercedesae | reverse complement strand
GCTGAATGATATATATATATATATATATATATATATATATAATTGCGGTCGAAATTGTGTTTCTAAGTAAAAGATTATTTATAGAAATGGATGAGACATTGTTACGTAGTATTGATGATAACGTTCGGTTCCATACACGGTTCCAGTCTTTTTCAATATAATACCAAGAGATTCGAATAAGAGTCTTTTCGCCTCAACATGTCTTTCAAATTTAACTTCAAATTTCTACAACAAGACGGAGATGTTGGTAAAACTAAATGTTTTAAGTATAATCTATAATTAAGCTAGAGAGGTCTAACCGTGTAATTGTCTGAGACCAATCTTCCTCTGTAAATCCACCAAAGGCATGGTTTTTCCGCTGAGTTTATGATGCATATATTTATCTCTTTGATAAACAGCAGCATTGTTTGGAATATCCACAAGCGTGTCATTTTTAGTGCGCTCTGTGGTCATATCTATGAATATTACGTAATCAGGTACCATTCCGGCGGTCGGTAGAGTAGCGTACGAAATGACTGCAGTATTACCTTATCTACCTATAAACCCTGAATCTCGTCCCTTCTTCTTCGCCGATCTCACTCACCTGTCGTGTTCTTTTAAATATCCCTTTGAATCTTCACCAATAATTACCAGCGTTTCTATCGCTCAGGCTGGAACTGTCTATATTTCGGTTAGGGCCCGAAATTAAGCGCTTTCTTTTCTGTGCCGTTCTTGCGGCATACATCGTTTCTTTAATACTGGTACTGGCATGAAATCCGCAAATGTACTGAGTACTATTACGTACCAGGCTAGCTGGTGCCTGTTCATCCACGGTGCCCGTATCATGCCCTCAGGACGAAAAAGAAAAATACTGTCTCTTGAAAGTCCCACGGCACTGGCCGGGCTGGAGTCCGCGCCGGCCGGGTAGTCCTGTACAGTGTCTTTCCGATCCCTCTTCAATTCCCATGTAGATCGGCTAGTGAGCTTTATTGCATATATTTGTATATATATATATATATATATACATTTTTTATGGCTGTTTGTAGAAACACGAGTATACTGGGTTTTTATTTGTTTTTCGCCATTCTGACTAACTTTGCGAATACTTTCTGCAGGCTTTGGAAAAATTCATATTCAACGGTTCCGCTTCATGTATTAGGTAAATGAAATGCCAGAGAAAATTCGTTTACTGTTTGTTCATTCCTAATGTCAATGTTTTTCATGGCAGCGTCGTGCCCTATTCGTTGAGGAATCTCCAGTCACTTTAGGGTCTATTAGAGATGCCGATGGACTCTTTACTCCTAGTCGAGCCACTCGGAACCATAACATGCTGATGAAGCTTGAATGCTTAAACGGCACTAAAGGTAATTGTGAAATTTTGGTTCTCTGTAGATTATTGATCGAAAAATCTTCAAAAACTAGCTTCACTTTTTTCTTCGTTATATCATTTTTGCATATCTTCTCCTTCTTTACGTTGGTTCATTAATCCATTCAGGAAATAGGTTACCGTTGTTTACTGTACAAATACATGAATGCCTTAAGATCCTTCAATAAGCCGTCTCTGTACTTGCAGATTTGTTAAGAAAGTTAATGTAGTTTGCTTGTTTATAAAGAAACTAGGGGCGACGCGCGATACACTATTCGCCTCAGTAGACATGTCTGATCGAAGTACAGTATATTTTCCCCAAATTTCTCTGAACGTTTCCATATGTGGCAATAATACTGTATCTGTCTGTACATCGATAGTTCCACCATAGTTACTCCATAAAACATTACCATGCTATACTTTAGGCTTCTATGTTTTCAACGTACAGATACATTCCTTTGCCTGCTTGCCGTATTATGGCATGCAGCCATAGTAGCGTTACATCACCTACTTATATAGGAGTGTTTATCATCTACTTAACATGGTGGTCATTGAAACCAACGAACACTAGAACAGACATGTGGATCTCTTTCAGGGAGACAGGCTGCCCTTTCCCGAGCGGAAATTGATGACCCTACCTGTAGTGAATGTCGCGATAGCATCTACAGCAGCAGTGATGAATCATGTCTACTTGATGAGCCCCCACCTAGGACATCGCCCAAAACAGCTACGATAGGTATATCCACTCATCAACGGGCACCAGCGTCACAGACCCTTCTTCGGGAAGCTGTCACGGACAGTCTTCCTCTGAAGTTACCCAACAAGACAGCGGAAGATTCCAGCGATACTGACAAGAACGGCTCGGATGAGAAGTCTGCACACAAACGGCAAAGTAGAACGCGTCTAGCGCCAGTAACGTCATCGACTTGTGGCGACGAGGCGGCATTACGTAGCCGAAGCGATGAACATAGCCCAACGGCGCAGTCACCGCAGCGAAGGGCAGAGTCCGAAAAGGACAGGACCGTAGACATAGGCACTTCAGAAGAAATACGGGGCACACAGAAGTTGACTGAGGGTTCATCAGTGATAAGGCGCCGTTCAAGCCAAGAAGAATCTTCGCCTGATGAATACGAGGCAAACGATTTGTCAACTCGCGGGCGTATGCGGGATACAATTCCGAGCAACCTGACAGCGCGTGATCGGACTTTGCGCAAAAGACCGCCTTCACTGGAGCGAGAACGATCGCCCAAAAAACTGCGCGATGATGCACTAGTAATTATCCGTTATGCTTTTGAGCGTATTTTATTCGTGTCTAATTTAGCATTCACCCAATAGATGGTAACAAAAAGACATTCGACGAAACGCCAAATTTGTGATCCCACGCTGGCGGAGCAAATCACTGTTGCAAGTCCAGTTATTTTGGCATACTGATCTAATTTGAGGGAGCGAATACTTAAACGGCATCCTTATATTCGTTGAATTGAATTCGTAAAAAATTTTCAAATTGTTTTGTGAGCTAGGATGGAACAAATCGTGTGTATGCCGTACTTCATGCCCTTATGTTTAGATGGGAAACATCAAGCAAATTGTGTCTAAAAAATATATTTATTTGATAGCCGGTTTAGAGCCGGATTATTATTATTATTATTATTATTATTATTATTATTATTATTATTATTATTATTACCAAACTGGCGATGAAGAAAATGTGTGCCAGGTTATTTTTATTCAATTTGGGGAACGCAAGCGAAGGATTGCTTTAGATGTTTTAGAGGTCAAGATGCTGACAAAATGCTAGAAGGTTTCCGATAACATTTTTTTCAGGTACCTTTGTAATTTATCTCAAAATGTATGTACTTAACAATTGTAAGTTATAAAATTCACTGTGAAAGACCGCCCTACAGCTCCCGGAAACTTACCTACCTTTCTTATCCTTACTCCGCTGATCAGATATTATTTCGACTTCCTCCCCTCTACCCATCCATCAATTTTTTCATTGCTGAGGGGAGATTTCCTTTTGGAACATCTAACGGAAAGCGTTGAAATTAGAATCTACCAGTAAATTGCTCGTGTTTCTCGCATACTATCTCCAGTAAATTTATTGCCAATTGTCTTGAATGCCTCTAAGTGTGTCAAAAGGAAGTGGATAGAGTATGATCAGAGTAAGGGGCACTACGGTTGGCATATAGAGGCCAAGGCGTCGAGCACAGTTTCATCTCAAACAAGCGAATTCGCTCTGCTATAGAGTGGCAACTTTAGGCTATCTCGCACGTAACACATTGGGTGTGTGTGCCACGCGAAGAGCCGTGTCAAACCAGCCGGCCGACGCTCTTCCTCTGCAGAAGTCTAACTTAACCATTTACATTACAATCGTCGTTATTATTGTCCTAAAGGGCTTAACAAATTTTGTGGAAAAAGTTGCACAATCACGCGACAGCAGTTATGCTCGTCATTATTTCATTCACCTAGCTGTGTTTTTAGACGCTTCCAAGCCAGCGCATTTTCAAAATGTCTTTCAGAGCTCACTGTGTTTATCACCTTAAATCGCCTAGTAGTTGGAATACCTCAAGGCGCGCTAATCTCAAATAAGCGTCCATTAGAAATCTTTTGCGTAACATGTAATCTCTCCTCACCGGGTGTCAAAGCGTACGATTTACTAACTAACCCGCACTTCAAGTAGCTAGCCGAAGTGCGCTGACAAAATAGACGTAACTTGAGAGCTGTGTGTGGTAACTATTATCATTATGGTTGTTA
Source organism: Tropilaelaps mercedesae (assembly GCA_002081605.1). Lineage (NCBI taxonomy): Eukaryota > Metazoa > Arthropoda > Arachnida > Mesostigmata > Laelapidae > Tropilaelaps > Tropilaelaps mercedesae. The sequence goes on along the minus strand of MNPL01014591.1, from coordinate 34,044 downwards.
TTAATTTTTTCCTAGCATTTATCAGTTTATAGAAATCTACGTTGCTGTTTCTATGTAGGTGAACACAGTACGAGTCACGCTTTCTGTTCAACCTAATGTGTGTGACCTAAAACCCGAAGACGGCAGAGAAGAAGAGACACCGAATAATCAGCTCAGTTCTTCGCAAGCGGAAGGGCCGTGTCTGGAAATAGACACAATGGCTGAGACACAAGAATCAGCCTTTAGAAACCGGCCCGGAACGCTGCCGCTGCGCAAAGTCGTATGTAACCAACAAAAGCTATCGCTAATTAAATAGCAACCATTATTATAATAATAGCAGTGCCAATAATGTACCTTTTGTGAAACACTGCGCTCCTTTCATTTAGTAAACATGTTAAAGTCCATTATGTTATCTTCCACCAAGTGAAGCGGAAGAGGAGGCTAGAAGAAGAAGGAATGTAGTACAACAGGTCTATCGAAGTAATGTCTTACCGGCTACCGAACCTAGGGGTGGGGGAACACGGGGTTTTAGTGGGTTTGTAAGTCCCACACTAGTCACTGAATGGGTGCAGTGACGTGCTAGTGCCATCAGCATTACCCGAAACCCCCATAAAAAAAAAAAAAAAAAGAACAGGTCGTTTACTACATTTAACGAACGCTATCGCGAATAGGTTACACGGTTGTTACTATCCGTTAATGTTTGAGCTTCTCTTTTGTTTCGTATTGCCACGCAGACCGTTGAAATTCCATGGGACGAAAATGAACGAACTAGGCAGGCCCTAGAGGACACCACTGATGGGGTTGGCTGTGCAGATTTTTCAAATTCGACACAGCCTGGTGATCGTATCCAATGTCCCAGGGCCCCTTGTCAGACTGAAGCACTGACTGCAATAAATAGCAATCCTTCTACTGCAGTAAGAACTCTGAAGGCAGGTTTTTCAGGTACCCAGTCGAAAGGGTTGATGCCAGCCTCTCGTTCAAGCTCGAAAAGAGCAAACTCACAGACGAATTGGGAATCCTCAAACACTTATTACCTGGGGACTAGCATCAGTTGTGTCTCGTCAGCCGATGCTATGTTGGACGTCAGCGTCACGTCGTGAGTATTTCATATACACAAGGATACAAGCATGTATTCAAACATATATTCCACTGTATACAAATGTGTGTTCGTGAACTATTTGCAGTACCAGTATGGGTTCACCTATCAAGCAGTTTTTCATTTAATCAATTTTGCTGATAGTAAATAAAGGAATAAATAAACTGTCGCTGTGTGCATGTCAGGCGGTTTCGTATTCCCCTTCCAGAAGCGCTACCAAATTGGACCATGGCATTACGCCTGCTTCGAGAATCCGCAGAATCAACGTTTCGGCAGCACGACGCCACGAATCTGGAATCGCATGCAGCTTGTCCCGGCCTGGGGGAATATTTAGAGCTGTGGTCGCATTTGAAGGTACTGCTTGAACATGCGAACGCAGCTGACAGTGGCACCCTTTTAAGGTATCAATAGCCATTTCTCAATGTAAAGGTTGGCTAATAATATTTTCAGATAACAGAGCGCATGCATATAGCATTATGAACATATCTCATGATTTTACTGAACTTTCCATAGAATTTGCTAGCGATCCGGCTATCAGCTTCTGTTATTACTGTTCCTAAGGTATCTGAAAATAACATAACCGTTCCAATGCCTGTTAAACGAAGGACGCTTTTGTTCATTTAAATTTTGGTCTGTCGTTAACTAAATCTTATACGAGAAGGATGCGTCACCGTGGACACCGTTTTCGCGTGTCATCCGATTGTGTATTTATGACTGGATTGAAACACATGCTCACGTTTATCGTAATAAATAAATTTGGTCAAATTTTGCTGGAAATTAATAAGGACATGGTTGCACGCCCTTTCTTTTCGTTCCGTTTTGGTCGCAATTTAGGCGATGGCGGGAGTCTCGTGTAGTCACCCTCATTTCGGAAATTTTGTCGATGCCCGTATGTCGGGCTGCAGACACAAACACCGTGGCAACTCCTTTAAAACATCTAGGCGACCAATCCGTAATTTGCAGGTAAAAGCGCTCAACCTTTTAATCTGTAATAACTGTCTGCGTATCTTAGATAGGTTGGGGTTTAAACCATTCAATCAATTTATAAACGGATGTTGACTTTTATTTTAAATTCGTTTTCTCAAAATTCCTATAATATCCATACCAACAAAAATACTTATAATAGAAAATTGCATAGAGAAATTGCCAATACTCATCAAATCACTCGAAGCTTTTGAAATCCTTCTGTTAGTTAAAAGGCTAACATAGTTACAATTGATTTGACATATAATTAAACTCCATTTTCATTTTTTAGAATTTTTATGCTCAACTCAAAGAAAAATAGAAACAAGTGTGTAACAATTATTTCACTCGAGTATGTTTTAAAGAACACTCACGTAGGCTATAATCATTCGAACTATTATGAGTCATTAATTATGATTAAGATAAATTATCTAGTTTTTGGCGTATATTTGTGGTATTGACCATGTGGTATCAAAATAAGGATCTAGTGGACTAACTAAAAAAACTGTTTTTGTAGAGAGATAGAAAAGGAGATGATTACGATTTTACCTTCAACGCTAATTTCTATCCCTCAGTGGACATATTTGTAATTTCTGAAGCTGTCGTTTTTCGATTGGGAAATTTTCAGTCAGCTGAGGACACCCGAGTGGCAAGTGTTGATGGATGTAATGGACTCCATTCGGGACGCGGCAACATCAATATTTGCACGTTCAGAACAACAAAAGTGAAATAAAATCATCATCCTCACAAATACCGTCTCAAAGGCCGTTGCGGATTTAGGCAGAAACGAGTTTTTAAGAAAACTCATAATGAAACATAATGAAGGAAGGCGAAGGATGGTACGATGGCGTTGAATAGCAGTATGAGAATATCTAATCCAACGGCAACCGTCATCGTCGAAAAATTAGGACACGCGCTGAACACAAACTTTGCTCAAATTCCTAATGCAGATTCCTAAGCTATGCACTTTGGAGTTATTCTAAGCCGTTTTCTGGAACTATTCAGTTTTTCGTCAAGGGAAATGCACATGAGATTCGCATTTGAAAATGTCAAGTGTAGTCATACCATGGCTCGGCTATCAAAGACAAACTGATCTTATCTTAGTTAGAATTGCATTTTAACAGCTAATTGTAGAGACACATGATCCTTAGCTGACGTGACTTCGCGGTCCACTTTCGAGTCAGCTGCATACAAGTACTTGGCATTAGCTGTAAATAATGAATGTTTGTAAAAATGAGTATCGTATATAGGAGAAATGAGGCGCAACTGTCTTGTGGTATGCCATAACTGGCAGGCACCGATGAACAAGGGGAACGCTAGTGAGCATTGTCGTGATCAATGTTTGCGTCAGCCACCATGCAATGCCGGCATGTGACATATTCGATTTTGCTGTTAACCAAATGCGATCTTTGTACAAGGCCTAGTTTTCTAGAAGGATCTACCGATAACAAATTAGTGTAGGTAACGTAAATATTGTGATAGAGCCGTCCAAAGCTTTCTAGGGCTTTGGCCGCGGTGGCAGGTTGCTAGTATACAATGCCCGTAAAATTTCTTAAAAAACCGTGATTCTGATTCAACGAATTTAAAAGTAGTTTAAAGACCGACTCCTTTTGTTTGGATTGGTGGTCTATTTAAAGACTCTTCAGGTGCTAAGGACATTAGAACAAACGGAGAGCAACTACATTAGAATTCTCAAGATAGTTTGATTATATGAAAATTTAGAGCAATGCATTTCTAAAAGTACATTTAGAAATTTTAAGTGTGTTTCTTGGTGATGGCACGTACTTCGGTTAGTCTCACTTGCCTCATCCCTTTTAACGGTACAATTTTTTCAGTTGAAGTGCCCACTAACAATTGGCGTAAATGCAACAGAGACTCTCTACTCTGAAATTGTATCAAGCAAAAACACGGACATAGATGTAGATGCACCTCAAAGGCATTCCGGGAAGCTGCAAGTTAATGTATTTAATTGATTTTTGTTGTGCCCTTTTTGATTTTGAGGACTATTACTAGCAGGGCGAGCAGCGTTGCGAGATATCGACATTGTCCTCATTGGATGGCCTATTATCCATATTCCGACAGAATATTTGCATGGAGTTCGAATACCACGTACGGATACTTTGTTCAAGCGGCACCAGTTGTGTGTAACGCATTCCCAGTTTCATTTATCTACTGGGTCGAAAGGAAAGCATTCATCAAGAGGTGCGGTTTCAAAGCTCCGAGCTTTTTATTTCTAGCGACGTATATTAAATAAGGTGGAAAATATATTCAATTGTTATAGACAATTTTGGAAAATTTCACGCGCATATGTCTTGTAGATCAAAATGATGTCTAAACATCAGTAAAACAAAATTGCAAAGCGCCCATCGGCTCATAAAAAGTGAAAAGACGAGAACACACCATCGCAAACATAGCCATCGAGATGATACGCTCGCAACACAGTACGTCCGTAGAAGCTATGCATTGACAACAATGTCGATGGGCCGTTGCACTCCACCGATTTTAAATAACTTCAAATAAAATATTAACTACACTGCATTCGATAGCGATTTCAACGTCGATCGCAAAGTGAGAGTTAAAAAAAAACGTGGAAAAGGCCAAAGGAGTACATATTACTATTTAAGGATAACGGAACGCGGGAATTTGTTTGAAATTGTAACGCGACCAAGCATTTGAGACAAACAGCCAACAGAATGCTATTCGAATCTGGAGAGGGGGGAAAGGCAAATGACAATATCCCGTCAATTTATCGTACGGTAGCCCAAGAAACCACTCATAAGAATAAGCCACTCATACCTTCCAGCCTGTTATGTTCAATAAAGATATTTCACAAAGGATATTGTTGTGATGTTGGTGTATGGCAAAAGTCACCCAGAACAATGGACCACACTGGGTTCAATGATCTACAGAAATTTCAAGGCAAACTAGCATGAGACTAGTAGCATCACGAGTTCATATTGGGGCTGAGGAAATCGATGTGTGACACAGTAGGTAATATGTATAAGAAATACAGGTTGAACGATACGGCGGATTGATTAGCTAATATAATCTTACTAGCCTAGATTTCTAGCCCGAGTGTGTCTATACTCGACATTTGAAGGTAGAATTCTTGTCGAGCATTCACGTAAGCCCGGTTAAGTGCTAGAAGCGTCTTGAAAGTTAGGAAAACAGACTAGTAACAACGTACAAGTCCGTGTCAAGTTAGGCGGCTACACCATATCTGACACTTCACACTTCGTCGACCTATACGGTATTAATGCAACTGAAATTGCGACTTTGCTTCAATGTTTGGCTGGTCATTTAATCTTTTCTGAATGGCGAAATATTGCTTCCATAGATAGTGTTTGGGAGTTGAACTCGGTGGCTTGGTGCATTTGTGTACGCCTTGCGACTGAAGGAGACACGTAGGTGCACGGGTTCGATCCCCGCCGCTGCACATTTACATTTATTTACATGGGGTTCGTCTTACGAAGTAATGCAAAAACTGCCACCGTGGACGTTAAATGTTGGCTGGTGGTCAGCTTTAAAAAAAATATAATAGATAGTGTTTGGGAAGCATTCGCCGCTCTGGCCACTTTCTCAATGTTTCGATGCGTATGGAGACCTTTCTATGCATGGAGCGGGGGACTACCATTGCGAAGTCTACCAAAGTAAAACCTTTTTAACTTAGTCGGTCAAAATAGATTTTACGAACTTGACTCTGGTCTCTGTTATATCACGATTAGTACCTAACCGTTCTTATATATACCAACTAGGTTCCGTAAAGCGCCACCCTGGCATTATATACTCCTTGCAGCCAACCTCTTAGCATAAATTCTTGCGTAGAAAATAAAGCCTCTTGAGTGACCGAACCTCCCAATATGTCCAACGCTGAAGGTCAGGCTTGAAAAAGTTTTTTATTAGCTGCATGATTCAAAAGCGTAAATACGTAATAATACTTATCTAGTAAAAAACACTTCGATCACCGCACTGAACACGCGTGCATTCACATCGCGACCTTTTGCGAGCTGTGAGATGAACGCATATTCATTTTATTTAGAATCTTAGCTTTTGGAAGAACCACCTATTCAGGCCTTGCTTGAAACGCTCTTCGAGCTTCTGCTTGACTTCCAAGCGTGCCTTGAACTTTTTGCTAGGATCACTAAGAGAATCGCGGTTCACCTTCTTGGTATCAAAAGATACATCCACCGAATAGCGAGTCGGCATCAGATGATTGTAGTTCACCATCTTGACGAAGGCCTTGATCTTGCATCTACGCTCCATCTTCTTCTTCGAAAGCCGGCTGATAATCTAAAATGCCAACGTATTACGTAAGTTTCCCGTTGCACCACATAGTACCGGGCTAACGACTGGAGACAAGGCTCGGTCCAACATACTCCCAAATAAATTACAGACACTATGACCAACCTTTGTTAACTAAACGTTTTTGGTGTCGTTATTATATATGTGGACAAAACATATGGTCCCTATCAATAAACTTGAAAAACAAGAATTTAAAAAAGATTCTTTGCAGTAAAAAGT
>MNPL01014591.1:12878-24812 GCA_002081605.1 Tropilaelaps mercedesae | reverse complement strand
CTGAAATAAAAATCGTACTATATCTACACCCAATATATATATATATATATATAGGTTTTTGAAAAACCAAATTTTACGCCCATTAGCAATGGTAGTATACAACATATACATCTTCGATAATCATGGAACGTTTTTATTTTATTCTGAGTATAAACGAGTGAAAAAAGCTGAGATGTCGCATTCCGAGGTGGGTACCGACGATTAGAAATTTATTTCATTTTCGTACATTACGCTAGATATTAAGTAATCTATAGTGTGTCGAAAGGAATGTGCGTAAATATTGTGAAGATAAATAATAATTGAACAGTTGATTAAGTTTGCGCCCTGCAAGTAGACCATGTTGTTTAGATGAAGAATGGACTAATTGTTTGATTAGAGTCCAAATCGGAGATATTTGCCGATAGATAACACCTAAGGAGTGATCCTAGTCACTAGTTGATAATATTTGGAAACCTTGATGATGACAGTTGCGACTTGGGACCGCCATTTATGTGATCTAAGGTACCGCAGAGTCGAAAGTGTTCCACCTCGTAGCGATAATATCTGCGACCGACATTTATCTCTGTGTTGCAGGAAGGAAAGCTGATGTACGGCTTACTGTATTCGCTGAAATCTATGTGCCAAAAACTTTCGTCTAATGACTCCTCGGCGTTCAACTGCTATCGGACGAACAAATATAAGCTAAACTATATGGAAACACCATCGGGTCTTTGGTTTGCACTTAATACCGATGTAAATGCCAACGGAGTCAAGGAACTACTTCAGTCACTTTATCAGCAGGTGAGCACTAACGTCAAACTTAAATGTGCATTGATTTTTGGTCATAGCACCGTGGATGCATTCTCTAATCCTTTATCGATATTTTTAATTTTTGACAATTCCATGTCAACCACTTTGGTATGTGGCATGATTGATTAGACAGCTGGTGGGTAGTCAATTATAGCTAAATTTTTAGGAACTTGTCTAAATCATTGTATCTCGTCGGTTAATTGATTTCTATTTTAATGTAGACTTTTAACCCCAAAATACACGTTGATACGAGGTTGCTGTGTATTTGTGGCTCTTAGGTGTACGTTGAGTTCGTGGTGAAGAATCCAGAATGCGAAAGGGGCAAACCAATCGAAAGCGCTCTCTTTAAGCACGAAGTAGATGAATTCATCCGAAGATCTCCTCAGTTTCGGTAGTGCTATTGGACAGACATTCCCTGATCGAGCATTGTATATATTAAAATTGTAAGATAATAAAGAACGTCAACATATATCATAGCTTGAGTTATAATATATCTTAATTTATCGTATCGCTCTCCTTATATTAGAGTAGGTAATATGTTTCTTAGGCAGTACTTTGGCCAATTCAATGACTTAATACTTTAAATTTTCGCTTAGCACCTTTATAAAAATCATAACATAATGATTTTGCCCTTAAATTTTCTCTTAGCACTTTTATAAAAATCTTAACATAGTGGTTTTACTCTAACTTCAAAAAACAATTAGGGCATAGGTCATTCTCTGAAATGTTGGACAAGCGCTGAATTGTTTTGAAATACTGATAAAAATGAAATTTATCTTGTTTTTATGTGTCTTTTGCACCTTAACTAAATTTTTTAATATTACTACACTCCAAGGAAACTTGCTCTTGAGTAAAGCCCAAGAAGTGTATTGCTTGTATTATGATTTTCAGCTTTTCACTAATTATTTGTTGCACAAATTTAGATATTTAAACACGCTTATTAATATATCACCAACAAAATTAGTTGACATTTATCGATATTCTGAAACAATCTAAAAACAATTTTTGAAAGGCAGCCAGAATGGTGTCCCCTGACGAGAATTAAATACGATAGCAACACAATGGACAGAGTGGCTATCCTTTAAGAACTTTCAGGATACCGTTTATGTATATATCGTCAAGCGACTAAGGCCTCTAGTCAAAATGCTTTCCAGCTGTGTTTTTTGAGTGGCCGGAATCTCAAAATCGGTGAAGTTTAGAAACTTTTCGGCATAAGTGTTTGCCGAACTGTGAGTCAAGTGGCGAATACGAAGTTGCGTAAAGGCTGTTACGGCTTACAGTTCGTTTCATTATCAACTCTACAACTTTTTAAGGCTTTTTAGGGTTTGTGCACTTTGCATATGACCGCCAGCCTCAATTTAAGGCCGCTCAAGTTGTCCAGTACTTGAATTCATTCAAAAGAGGGTTTCATTGCTTACATGCATTAGTTTGCTATCTTTACTCGTGACGCCCCGTGACCTTATGGCGCTTATTATATAAATATTAATTGTTTATTTTTAATATTAATTATGATTACATAGAACACCTTTTTTATTTTTTATTCCCAAAATGAAAAAGGTGTTCGGAGACGTCCGAAATACAGTACCTACCAGTCGTTGAATACAGTTGCTACAGTCGCATGTTCAACTTAATAATAATGGTATAAAGAGACGAATCTTACAACCCGCAGAGACCGAGAAGACTCGCAAATGCGAAGGACATGCGCATTGCTTCGTGCTCACCGTAATTAAAAAGATGAATTCGATTAGTGAGGCACTGAACAATATGTGTGGACTATAGGCCACGTATACATTTAGGCACGGAAGACCGACTATCTTATAGTCCCATTGCTTGATTCACAGCTTTCTATGCCTTTCGAGTCATTACTGTGTATATTTTTTTACTGTGGATCATTACTGTGTATATTACATTGAACTTGAATCAAAATGATAATAATAGCTAATAGTAATAAAAACTGAAATTTCTAGAACTGCCACAATAGGCCGAGGCTTTGTCTAATAGTAACACAGCCATCGGTCGAGAACCTTTGTATATTTTTTACTTGCTTTCAAAGAAGGAAAATATCGCAGTGAGAGACACCGGTGCATTTACCGTCCGATTTCCCCACAGCATAATCTTGAACCATGTTTTCAAAGCCCCGAAATGAAGGAACATTGCTACTTCATTCTAACTAGTTAAAGGGACATGCTGCTCTTTGTATACCATTGCCTAATGCTATTGCTAAGCCTTCAAGATACGGTGGTATCAATGTATTATCTGAAATGTTTACCATGGTATAGTTTGATTAAATTGTGTAACGTGATGTTCACTACCTATGGACAATGTATGTCAGCTTGAAATGTTATCTACAGCATATAGCTAGATATTTATTTTTGTTATTTAACGCATTAATTCAGTTAACGTCAATTTTTTTTGTTATTTCTTTCACTCAAAAAATTGAAGTCTTCATTGAAGTTTGTGAGAACGTCTCTTTATTGACTTACATCCTCTTGCCTGAACATAACATAAACAACTGTTCATCAACTGATTTTCCTACATTATTGATTTAAGAACAAGAGTGAGTTAATTTTTACCGATGTTGATGTCCATTCATTTAGTTTCATAGTAAATACCACGATTATCTCTCGTCTCGTCAACTCTAGTCAATTTATGCAGTGCTTTTAAATTTGCCGCCTTCCCCCGGTACTCCGGAGCACCTGTGTGGGATTTGCGCTCTCAATCTGCCTCTTGTTCTCGAGAGTGCATGCTCAGTTCCGAGTGTTTACCCGATTTTCGATGTTTGACGAGCAGTTGGTATCGACGGCCACTTGGCTTTGTTGTTAATCGCTCTCTCTCTCTCGCTCTCGCTCTCTTTCCTCGCTCTCTCTCTCGCTTTCATGCGTCTGGCTCGGTGTCTCCGCTCTGTGTATAAATGTATGGATGTCTGTTGTTGTAGACAGTCGAATAGAGGCAGCAGGCGGGCTGATTTAGGCTGCCGAAGTCGGAGCAACAACAGCGCCAGCAGCTCCGTTCCCTAGGACGGCTCGAGACAGCCGGCAGTGAACCAACGCCTAATCCGTGTCCTCTATTACGGAGTGCGTTGTCTCGCCGATTTTTGCGACATGTGATCAACTGTTGTGAACGCACTCGATGAGAATGTAGCAGCATAGCGCGACAACCATCTCCGAGCGGCCCCGTTCACAGTGGGCCAGCAGCGATGGTGCGAGGCGGGAATGCCGCCAACATTATGGACCGGCTGCGAGTGAAGCAGTACCGACCGTGGAACGACATCTCAAGGCTGCTACGCCAACTAGCCGGTGAAAAGCACCTGTTTGTCGATACCGAAGAACGCTGCCAACTGCAGCGGTGTCTTGACCTACTGCAGAAGAGCATCAAAATCAACTCAGCCCAGGTGCGAAGACACGAGTGTTTATTGAATATGCTATCTGAAACGGTTATCAATGTGTCAATTCGTGACTGTGGCCCGCATCGCCCACACGTACCACATCACGTAATCTCTGTCGTAACGTACCGACAATTGGTGACCTTTTTGGTGCTCACAAATTAGAATTTTTTTAATTTTATCATCCCACACCGCACATAGATATGGTTCAGCATTTACGAACTAAGCCCGCGTTTAACTTAATTACTTCGATTTGGCTGGAGAAATTACACCTTTTGCCTCTACTTTATTTCAAACGGGTTCAGTGTCCGGTTTAATTCTAACTGGTGGATATAACTGTATTGTAGAGGTGTATTAAAGCAGAAGCCAAGCAAGCTGTGTCGAGATATTGGTGTGCCTAGAGAGGGGGGAAAAGACCTTGAAATATAGCCGACAAGCCCTAGGAGTACCTATATTTGCCTAAATAGTTAATAAACCTTTGTATATCATCAACTTTTTCAAGTTTCAAAATTTTATACAATGTGATTGCATATGATAGACTTTCTGTGGATGACAGTGCATCGTGCGAAGAAGAACATATTCTGTTCACCCAGCATGTTATAACGTAACAGTTCCCATACTGATAGTACAAACATACATGATGATATCACTTAAGATATGAATAGCGTCGTCAGGGCCAGTTCATGGTCCACACCCAAAGAAAAAATAACATCAATAAGTTTATTTATTAAGCCCTCTTTGTTTGAAAAGCTTATATATATATATATATATATCATTTCTACGTGTGTCAGCAACACTGAATCTGTCCAGAGGTGAGCACAGGAAGTCTTTCATTGTGATTTTTGGGTGAGCACTTGGAAATTCTCCCTACTTGTATGACTTAACTTTCACAGCTTGTCTGGCATCACATAACGGGATATTCCTGTAAAAATGTTAGTTAAAAACGTGATTCCCGGAGAATAATTCTCGATGCAAGGCTGCAAAAACGACATACAGGCTCTTTATAGTGGCTTCGATTTATATGAGCTATACCATATACTTATCAATGTTAATTGTTTTTCTCTGTGTTCGCCATCTCCTTGTTAGGGCATGATTGAGCGTCTGGACACCATCACGCGTCAGCTGGGCCTCAAGTTAACAAAGGATCAAAAACGATCAGCAGAAAGAAAACCTGTCGAGTTGTTCGAAGTCTTCATCAGCTCCGATATGTTCTACGTAGAAGTGGTTGTCGAAAGCAATGGGCATGTTTGTGATGTTAAGGTAAGCTCCGTTTTTATCGCTATCACCTGTTGGATTTCGACTTTCACCATGTCATTCATGGGTATAAATGGGAAATAGGGATTTAACCATCATTTTGGTACTGACTCGTTTGCTTCGTTTTGTTACTCAATGAAATCTAACACGTTTTTAATTTACACCAATCGGTGGTCTTTATCCATATGCTACACTGTTTATCTATGATGATTATTACTAATATTTATCAACAATCCTAATATTATTGATGTTGCTACTACAGTGTCAGTACAACGATTGCAATTGTACACCTGAAAACACGTGGGTGCACACGTACTGGGCGGAGCGATAAATACATAGGACCCGAAATATATCAAATTAATGATGGCAAGACGAAGCCGGGTGAGCGAAGAGTATTGATGGGCTTGAAAAGACAACGACAAAGCACATATAAATACGTTCGGAAGTCTGCCAAATGTAGACAATACCCTATAACCTCTGTTGCAACTTCCGAACGACTTGCTAACCAGACATTACGCGTTCAGGCTGCCAAGACATAAATGGTTAGACCACTACGCCAATTGTTAGTGAGAGCATGAAATAAGTGATCAACCTGAAATTATTTTTATACAAAACTTGTCGTACGTCCTCAAGAAATCGGCTGTTTCATCCAGCGTTTTGACGGGTTCAAATCGGGTTTCTGGAAACGTCGCAATTGAAGCTAATTCGACCAATGGATCTCTTTCAATACTCTGCGTTTGATTATAGAAGGTACAATTTCAGGTCATCTGTATAAAGTGTATGAGTCATATCTATAGGTATAACTTTTCTAAAATGCAGGTGGAGTTTTCCCCTCATGAGTTCGTGTTGCGCGTCATCCAGCAGGCTTTTGGACGAGAGCGAATATGAAATGTTCTTTCAAGGATAAAGGAGTTTCTGATATTGACAGCTATCTGTTGGTTGTAGATGGTGGAGCGAAAACGGTCAGATGGGAGGCCGCGTTTAGCAGAAAGGGCGTCGATGTCTTTGCATTCAGCGGAAAAGTCAGTGGAGGGATAGCCAGAGAGTTAAACTCAATTCAAAAACAAATCTAGACGTGAGATATTTGCATTCGCGAATGAGTTCTAGAAAAATTCAGCCGTCTTGTGATTTTTCTAGGGTAAACTATTTTGAATCTCTACAGTACCAAGTAGTCAAAGCGCCTAGTTAGCTTACTACATAGTTAAAAACTGTTTTGAGTCTCTGAAAGAAAATGCAGACTTCCTGAGCAGTCTGAGTCTGATAGATACTCTATGCAATGGAGTCTATGTAAGAGGCGACAGATTATCGCCGATTAAAGCTGTTAGAGCCTTAATATAACTTTGGAGACGCGCGAAGCTCATGGCCCTGATGACCTGATTTACAGGTGGCCATTGAGCCAATGGTCTCAGGGCCTAGGGTGACGACAAGCTCCTCGGAGGTCCCATTTTTTCCCATAAAATTTCCTTGTATAGCTCTATACGTTTACGTCAGTCTATTCGTCAAGCAGACATAGAAAGATGAATTAATTTTTGCATACTGCAGTGATCTGATGATTGTTACCTGAGTAGCCATAAAACATTTCTTCATCTCTAATGCCCTTGTTTGATCCTATGTCGCTCTCGCTAATTAGGTCGCACACCACGGCGACCCAGTTAGCTGTCCTGAGCTGTGCCGAGTTCTACAGGAAAACGATTTCGTGACATTTACGGCGCACCTCGAGGGGTTAATTGCAATCTACCAGCTGAACTGCGAAAAGTCCCGCAAGCAGAAGGCGTACGTCGCTTTACAAGCGCTCGAGAGCGATTTATCAACAATCTCTGAACTGCAGAAGTTCCTCAATGATCCTCGGCAGCTCGTGTGCAAGTCTCCAGTGGGCATACTGCAGACTCGACGCGGTGGCTTCCCCATGCAGTTAACGTTCTTTGTGTCGCCGTACGATTTGATTGATCCGTCAAAGCCCGGCGGCGTGGCTCCGTTTACAGTTGACAGCGTGCTCACCCGGAAGCTCGGACAAAGCGTGTCCATCTCGATTGAGAATTCGGGCCAGCACAAGCTACAGACCGGCAGCCTCATTACCAGCATCGATGGTACGAACATTGGTAAGATGCCCAACTTCGGTCCACTCTCCCAGCTCAACTCAGTCTCTCTCCCGGCCTGTTTCACAATGAAACTGGCTACGCCGATGCCGTTAGACAGCGAATGCATCAAAAAGATTCAAAAAGTTACGGGTATCGAAATTCCCGGCTCGCAAGCGACGAGCCACTTGATCGAGCTGATTACCAAGCGGAAACAGGGCGCCTACTTCGTCAAGCTCCCAGATCAAGATCACACGTACCACATGAATGGCGGTCAGCGAAAGGGTGCCATGATCTCTTCCATTCCATTCACGCACCCCACGCATGTTCCTCCCGTGCTGGAGTTCCTTCGCCAGCAAAGCCTATTCAACTCACTGATTTCGTCGTGCGTGCGTGACCAGCCTTCGGCTGCTCCGCATAGCCACGTGTTCGAGGTGCAAGCATCAAGTCTAACCTCGCTGTGCGTGTCCTTCGAACATCCGCTCGACAACGAAAGCCTCGTGACACTAGAGATATCGCTGGTCGATATCCTCGGCCTAAAGTGTAAAGCTTATTTCTGCAGCCAACAAAGCGAGCTCAATCAGTTTCTGAACGAGGACGCCGCGGCCAAGGTGCTACAACTATCATTTTCCATTCCGGTATTGATGCGCTCGATTCTGAAGAAGGCTAAAGGCGGTTCGAACAAGCCGTTAGAAGAATTGCAATCAAAAAGTGTCGCAACACCTTCGTTTCTGCCTGGGGGTCCATCAGGAGACGTTAAGCGAGAACATTTTGATGGGGAGAACGTGCCGAGTTTTGGAGATACTAATGGACCACGGTCGATGCAGCAGGTAATTTAGAAAAAAGTGAGCTAAGTTGCCTTTTGAAAGAACGTTTCGCGGATGTTCTACAAAGTGTAGTATAATTAACCGATCACGCAAAGAGTAGATGTTATAGCATTACTCGAAAAAGAAATAGCCAGCCGCGATTAGTGAGCTTTTACACGAATTCTCGGTAAGCCCTGATTTTCATTTCTTTGTCTTCGTACATTTTTTTGGTTTACAGGACTTGTTCGATCTTGAGAACATCAACAGCCTGCAAGGGGGACTTAGTTTAAACATGCTAGCTGATGATGGTCCAACATCATTGGTTCCTGGTAGGCCGAATCCTTATCAACAGCAAGGCGGGGGGGCGTCGAATGGATCAGGCGGGCCTGTATCCCAGATGCAGAGAAAGAGACCTCGCGAAGATGGGGATTTTTTAGACAACAGGCCCCCCGGCTTCCCTCTGGGGGCGGCGGGGGGCCCCATAACTAAAGGGCAGTTGGAAAATATCAATAATAACAACAGTGATAGCAATCAGCAAATGAGCCAACAGCCTCAACCAGGACAGATCCTGCAGTCCACCAATGCAAAATCAGTTGGCGATCAGCTCGCGGCACAAATCGTAAGATTTAATATAGCTTCTATACAATAAATAAAGCGGACCGAACATAAGTGATACCTTCAAGAAGAACTGTAGTGAATTGTTGAAAATTTTCATGTGGTTCATACTGTGTCACGACATGGTGCCCCGTGACTTATGGTCTCTCAATGTAATTCAATCTTGTTGAAAACAAATAATCTCTGTTGGGCTATTTGCTAAATCCTTCCTATAGTCACAAAGTAGAGCGCGAGGCTCAGAAGTGCCGAAGTAAGCCACGTGAATCGACCTCATATTAATTCAGCCGACTATACGCCAGTAGGTAGTCACTGATCATAAATGTTGAATCGTCTTAATTGTTGAACGTTGGCACGTTTATCCATAATATCACTCCTTGTACTATGTCGTTCACTTTTTCTTGTATCAGAAACGCCAACGCACCGAAGGGCCGATGGAGGATGGCGGACTCTCCGCAGGTGGAACGGGTGCGTTGAATAACGTGCGAGATTCAAAAAACTTGCGGGCTGGTGGGGACTCAGGTGAGTCTCCACCGGCGAAAACCTCTCACACTATTAATACTCCCTCCGCAACGGGCGGCGTAAGCGGACATACCAGCATAGGCGGCAGTATTGGGGGTAGCAGCGGAAGCAGCTCCCATGGGATCGGAACCTCTTCAACCGGGTCTCAGCAGCAACAGCAGTCGGCGCCGAGAAAAGAAAAGAGCTCCTCATCGTCATCTGGTGGTACATCATCGAAAAGCGACGACAAACGAAACAGCAGTAGCAGCTCTTCATCCAGGTTAGCATTGAGACATTTTACCTGTTACGTTTACTCTGAGTAGGAAAAACAATATTTGCGTTTTTTTTTTATTTAATGTCATATAAGTTAAATAAGCGATAAAGACCTAAAACTTTTTTGACATGCAAGGAAAGCATCGATGAGATCTATATCTACCTTGAAGTATTCTTTTGCTCCTTCAAAGATCCTTTTGCCACATTCTTCCTGCTCCACCTCACTGCTTAACTTCGGAATTAAATATCATGGTTTACACGGGGAAAGCCCAATTTAATTTCCTGATCATTGTACGTTCGCCCTGCGGCAGTGTTCAGCATTTACAATTTGAACTAATTGACTTTTCTTTTGCGCGATGTCTGCTTTATATCTCTGTCCTTCATGGTCGGTATAGCCGTGACAAGGAGAAAAGGAAAGATAAAGATAAGAGCTACTCAAAAGACGGAAGTTCGAAATCGTCAAGTTCGAAGTCGTCGTCAAAAGACAAAGATCATAAGACATCGTCAAAGAGCAGCTCGAGTAAGGACAAAGACAAGGAGAAGTCGAGCAGCAGCGGCAGCGCGAGTGGCAGCACTAGTCGGGGTAAGTTTCCGCCCATTATTTTTCAGACGGTTTCACTGTCGGATAGTAAACCCTGAAGATGCTTTTAATATCAGCGCAAATACATGTTACTGCAAGACGCTTTTGCAGCTTACGCTATTGCACCGGATAATCAGCAATAAATGGTTGTTAATCAATGTATTTCCCTGATTTAAAAGGCATGTCCATATTTTATATCGACTTCACGTTAATTTTACGTGCGTTGTTAGAGAGTCTTGTTTCATTCAAGAGGGCACGTCCTATAAAGCAACCTTTACAAGTCAGATAACTTTTCATTCACTGGAGCGAAATTCACATACTGGTCATTTAAACTTTTACGGTAGCAAGCAGATCTCACATTGCTATAATGTGGTGCATATTTGCTTATTCGTTTGGACCCAATGTAGGAAGTTCTGGCATGGGTCTGACTGTTGTTGGAGATAAGGTTCAACAGGGCGGTGTAACAACGGTAAAATTTTCGCCAGAAATTGGAAGCGGGGGTAATGCAAGCCCTAACAAATACGGCTCTTCCTCATCGTCCTCCTCAGAGGGGCAACAGTTCACCGTCAAATCCAGTTCGTCGGCGCAAGGTCAGTTTATTCAACGAGTGATTCCATCAATCCATATATTGTCGCATTTTATTTACGATAAACCTACGCATGATGTGCTATCTGGTCATGCGATTCATATTGTTAAGGCCTTTTCGAAGTAATGCCGTGCATTATTGTTTACCCTTGACACACGATGTTCTCTTTGTCGTACGAAAATGATCTCCCATTTCTTGCCAAAAGAAGAACACTCACGTCATGTGTAATTTTGTGACAAACACCCTACTTGCACTGCGGCGAAGAAGTTACTCCTTTCTTTTTTTCTTTGCAATACATCTATCGGTGTGGCATCGATTTACACAAATATTACGTTTACAGGCATCAAGCTGACCATCAACAAAGCGCGTACATCTGAAACCGGCGGCGGAGGTTCGTCGAGGTCTTCCTCATCAACTTCGTCGTCGGCGGGTGGCGGAAGTGGAAGCGGCGGCGGCGGCAGTGCAAGTTCAGGAGGCAGTGGCGGGGGTGGTAGTGGCAGTAGTAGCAAAACGTCATTTTTAGCTTCGTCAACATCGACTTCATCATCTTCGTCGTCTTCGTCATCAAAGCACAATCGAGACTCGCCAAAACCTCGTAGCCTTTCGTCGTCACCCTCGCATAAAAGCAAGATGTCTCCCTCATGGAAAACCTCGCCAAAACACAGCAGTTCCAGCGGCGGCGGAGGCGGTGGTTGTAGCGGCCCGCCGACTGGCGCCATGATGATGCCGCCGCCACCGGACGTAAGCGCCAACTCGTCTGTTGAACTGGTGGAACAGTGCGTAAGGGCCCTTCATGGAGACGACTCGACCGGTCTGACAGTGGCCAGTGGTGCGCACATAGGACCTGGTGGAGCTGCGTCGCCATTTGATTCACGAAGTCCCGTTAGCGCGATGGGGCCACCGAGTGTGGGAAGTTCGTCGCTTGGCTCAGTTAGCAGGCCATCGCCGGTTGTCATCGATGATGAACTCATGGATGAAGCGCTGTGCGGCATGAAAAACCACGTATAGTTGTGAGTGTGTGTGTGTGTGCGCGTATGCACGTGTATATTAGTGTTGTATGATATGACGATGATGTT
>MNPL01014579.1:17033-34977 GCA_002081605.1 Tropilaelaps mercedesae | reverse complement strand
TATATATATATATATATATATATATATATATCTATATAGACGCGCACTTACGTAATTAAAGCATCCCTCTAATATGAGCATCTATTGTATTTTCCATTGATTCAAGTGTTTTGTGAAAGGCAAAGCACTCAGCCGGATCAAATTAATTTGACCTCTTTGAATTATATTCGAGGTTTTTATTCCAAAATGTTCTTATTTTTCTGCTAATCCATCGGAAATCTATTTCAGTTATTATGTCCCGATGGTCACTTAATATAATTTAATTATTTATCGATGAAATAATGCGGAGGTAACTGACAAGGTTTTTTTTGTTTGTTTATTGTAATTGCATCTCGTTTGTTCAGTACGGGCAAAATGGTTGGCCGGACGGAGTCGCCACCACCGCCGCCACCAAAACCGGTGAGTAAATACACTTTGTACATTAAGGAAAGTTACAGAGTGATCATCAATTTAATAGCGAAGATAATTCTTATCGATAGTATTACATTATAAACTCGCCAGCGGGCCTTTAGAAGTTCACATTGTCACGTATATTTTAAGTTGTAGATTCTATCAACCGTCAGGGGAACACTGTGTCTGTTGGATGAATTTCCAGCACAAGCTAAAGCTTCTGAGGTCCTTTGTACGCCTTATGTACTGGGTTCTGTCTGAGTCTTGCTCTGAACCTTTGTTTCGGCTAGCTACGATTTTATAGTACGATCATATGCGTAACTTCGTCAGAATTAACCAGTTGATCTCTTAATCGCCTTCCTAGACTCGCTTAACTAAGACGGAATTAGAGACTGTTGGCCGGGAAACGCTGTTGCTGCGCTACGCAGAGTGTGAGGAATACATTCGCTTTTTGGAGGCAACAGCAGGTGCCAGTGGAGCTGCCGAGGAGCGTCAACGGATCAAAAACCAGCTGCTCGAAGTCACACGCCGCGAAAATCAACTCGTTATGAAACTCACCATCAAAGAGCAACAGCTACAGGTGAACAATGAATTCTGTCGTCGCTTAGCATTTTCTGAATGCTCACATTCTTTCGATTAGATGCGATCTTAACGGAAAAAGCTGTACGCGTTTAGCCAGCTGTGGCGTTTGCGATGGGATTAGTCGCATGGTCAACGTGGAGGCAGAACTTGTAACGGTGTTTTTTTCTTCATATGTGTTCTAGGAGCTACAATCCGAAGTTGAGTCGCTACGAGCACGTCAAATACCACAGAACAGCGCCCAGCTTCGAGCGACGCTTCTAGATCCGGCCGTGAATATGCTGTTCGAGAAAATGCGCCAGGAGCTCGATCAGACCAAAGCAAAGCTGGACGAGACTCAAAACGAACTGTCGGCCTGGAAGTTTACGCCGGACTCGAACACCGGCAAGCGTCTGATGGCAAAATGCCGATTACTTTATCAGGAGAATGAAGAGCTTGGCCGAATGGTGGCTTCAGGACGGTTAGCGAAGCTCGAAGGGGACCTCGCGCTACATCGGAGCTTTGCTCATGAAATGAAGAGTAGTCAACAGGAGCAGGATGAATTTCTTTTGGAGTTAGATGAGGAGGTAAAGGGCCTTTAGGCGATTCTTTTCCGTGGTCGCGCACACCGTATTGACACATGATTTCCTGGTTAGCATCGATGGTTTTTGAGTAATATTGTGTTGTCAATATTCTTCTCAAGGTAGTATAACCGTGTAGCGCTCTCTCTCTCTCTCCCGCTCTGTGTCACACAAACACACACACATTCTTTACAAAATCTGCTGTTGTGTTTACAGGTGGAGGGTATGCAAAGTACGATTTATTTTCTTCAGCAAGAATTGCGAGAAGCCAAGGAAACGATCGCGCGTCTACAAGGAAGTCCATCTGCTCAGATGAAAAGTCGTAAAAGTCCTACCAATAGCCAGGCAGAGGACGTCGATTCACCAAGCAGTCCAAAGGTAACACTGTCAGCCAACCGAATCAGCTGCCATTATACTCATGACCGGTGCTGTCATGACTTGGTTGCTGTCTAGTAGGGGGACTAACTGAACCTTTTCTGGTTGCTCTTGGAAAATTCCAGTTGGAATCTGAGGAGGACAGACGAGACCGTCCGTCGAGAAACAACGGAGCTCGAACGCCACCTGAGGTAAGATGGTCTAGTGAGGGCTTAATCTCCCTGGGGGTGAAAGTGATCCCTATTACTAAGTTTGCCACGAGGTAGTAGCACTTGTTGCAGGCCGGCGACAAGCCAAGGCATGCTTAAGTTGTAAAATCACGACTTTTAAACACTCTTTCCCTGTTTCACTTTTTCACCGCTCACCTTTAAGTCCGTACAGTTCCGCACGCTCAACTGAATTGATTTTATTATTATGCCTTTGTACACAACTAAAATGGATGGACGCAAATTTTTTTGTATTTAGTTTCTAGCCATTACGATGCACTAGACGGCATTCTGTAATGCAAAAGCGTCCGTTGATAGTCAAAGCGGTTTTTTTTATTTTATTCACCCGTATCATTTTTCGTTGCCAGTGTTTGTTGAAGGTTGGAATAACCACGATATACCAAAAGTAGGCACAGTAGCGTTCAAAATAACTGTAGCCAAGCGATGCTTCGTAATGATTGTTTTCAGGCTGGCCTCTGTTCAGACGACAACTCGCTGTTGCCTGAATCGATGGGTCCGGATGAGGACGAACCCCGACCGGGCATCCACGATCGGAAAGACACAGCTGACTCAGGAGTCGGCGTCCTCCGATCGGTACCTGGCGCAAACAGTGGTAGCAGCAGCAGTAAAAACAACAACAATCACAATGGGAACAGCAGCTGCGGCAGCAGCCGCAGCGACGATGGTAACAGTCGAAACAGCAATAACAGCAGCGGGGACCTCGAGGCGTTCGGGGAGCCTGACAGACTAGATAAAGCCCCTCGCTCACCAGAAGCTTGCGAGAACAGTAGCTTACGTGGTGCCCGCGTCCGAGAGCCAGCATCGAATCGTGGCAGCAGTCACGGACCGCGGTCACCAACGAACGGTGACACTTCGCCACGCACCGGCGCCACGGGCGTCAACGGACGTCAGGGCGATGACCATCACGAGACGCCCGAGCAGGACAACGCTCTCGAGGGGACAAACGCCGATGGGGACATTGCAAGTCCGCCTCGAACAAGGGCGAGTCGGCGAGGTCTGAAGCGCGCGGCAGAATGTCAAGACGCTGGTGTCGATGACCAGGCCGAGGATAGTTTAGATGGCGTTAGCGAAGGCCAGAGAGGAACTCGGGGAGCGTCACGGAAAGGGGTGAAACGGCGACTCCCTGCACCGCCCAGGCATCCTGACGGGGACAGCAGCTCGGAACAGTTGATCATCTGTACGAACGGCGGACTGGACGGCGACGAGGATGAGGAGACTTCGCAGCTCCATAGCGATCTATAACACTAATTGACGTCGGTTAACTGCCCCCTTGCAGCTTTCGGTAGGCCTCCGACCTCATGTGAGTGCTGGATGCCGAGAGAGGAAGTGCGCCTTTGGCCGTCAAAGTGAACTCGACAAGTGTTCAGTTGGAGAAGCTGGAGGATAGAGGAGAATCAGTCTGACTAGCAACAATAAAGTGATGGGGAAAACACGCAAGCAAACAACGGCGACGCTACATCTAAAAACAGCTTTTCAGAGTTGTCCTGGCAAAGGTGGTATATGAAGGATGACAGTAAGGGATAGCGACGATTGGCCATGCCTTGACGTGTAGCGCTAACGAATGTCGGTGGGGAAGATAACAGAATCATTTACGTATAGATAAAAAAGGGGCAAGTATGCGTGTTAAATAGCATACCCTAGTAAATACGAGTGCGAGCAGGATCATGGCGATACGAAAAGTGACCCCCTAATAAAGGCGGCGTTCACCGATGGTATTTTTATCGCCATGGGGCATTTGCCTACACAATTAGATATGCAAAAATGATACGCTGACATCTGGGCCCACATAGAGACTGACAGAGAACTTCCATATAGTAAGAGTGACACGTTAGTTGGCAATGTCTAAGCTTCTAGGAGGATATCTGTTGTACACAAAGTTCGTGTACCATCTAAAAACTTGGTGATGATGATGCAGTACTCATGGAACGGTTTTGTCGATCCTGATTGTAGTAAATCCCTTTCATTTCAATTGATGAGTCCGAAATGTGTGCCTTACGGCAGCATAATACATAACATCTCACTGTCGTGAGATACGACAGTGTGTCGTTTTATATTAGTTTGTGGTGTACACCCATTCGCAAAGCCTAGATGGCAACAAAATGCCCGTACCTATGGGGTACAAATCAGATGGTATCTCGTACAAGGCAGCAGCAAAATTCGAACAAATTTGTGCACAAAGGGAGACTATACAGCCCTGAGACCAAAACCACGGCCAATTAGTTTCACGTATCAGCGGTATATTACATACGAACGCCGGCGTTACTCCTTCCTTCAAAGGGATCAGCGGCGTCGCTCGACCAATTCGCCGACATTACAGTAAGGCAAAATGCAAAGTTTGTCGAGAAATCGCCTTAGTCCAATTCCTGTGAGCCTGTGACGCTCCCTCGATAGACCAGGGCCAATGACTATGACCGCCATCAACGCGTTGAGAGAAAGTCTTGCGCGCACGTGGCCACTGAAAACGGGAAATGCTTCCGCAACAGTTGAGCAACCGTCTGGTGTACAAGGCGAAATACAAACCTCACAAGGGTCTTTAACATAACTCGAACAATACGACGGACATTCAGTGGAGGGAGAGGGCGTAGTTTCATAAAACGGCCACAACAGGTAAAAGTCACCCCCCGCATCAACGACCTCGAACCCCCGTGCATTACGTCTCACGTGACAATATAGGTGGGGATAACACAATAAAGGAAGCGTGAACATTCATTGTAAATATTATGAGAAAATACTAGAAACAGGAAACGTATTTGAGAAGCGATAACGAGGGTCGCTGCAGGACTCAACATGAGTTACGTCCATAAGTTTCGAAGCATGTGCATTGAGCGACTAAACTTACAGGAAAGACATGAACACATCATGGAAGTATTCGGGGAGAGAAGCAAAAGAGGCAAATAGGGAAATGTGGGAGGGCTATGTCGGGATTCGATTAGCTGAGAATGTCATGAATTG
This sequence comes from Tropilaelaps mercedesae, assembly GCA_002081605.1. Lineage (NCBI taxonomy): Eukaryota > Metazoa > Arthropoda > Arachnida > Mesostigmata > Laelapidae > Tropilaelaps > Tropilaelaps mercedesae. The sequence continues at coordinate 29,894 of MNPL01014579.1, read as the reverse complement.
AGAGGCTCTCAAGCGAAAATTCGCTGGCCAGTGAAAAGGGCACTTGGCCTCTGGTGTTGCTACCGCGGTTTCTGCGAGGCGACCGTTTCCGTAAGAAGGTCACCATTTTGAAAAAGAGGTTCAGCTCGCAACGCGGTTCTATCTCAACTAGGACATGCCTGTACGACTGTATATACTGAAAATATAATAAAGGATTGCAACAAATGCTACGTTGTTGAAAAATATTCCTGGTCAAATCATTGCTTTTTTCTCGGACTACGTATCCTTGTTAGTTGTACCATTTTGTTAGAGCGTGCGCAACCAATTTATTAAAGACGGCCGCCGGATAACTGTGAATATAGTCAAATAATATTTTTGACGATCGACCAACACTTAAGACGATAACGCTGTTTGTATTACCCTGCCAGACAGACCCCATAAATGTATAGAAACCCGTGCCTTTTGCGACCCCAAGGTGCGCGCGAATGCACCAGCGCAACCGTGGGTATAGTCAGCTTGAAGGTATTGTCTCTCCGTTTCGTGAATCAGTTTACTATGTCGTAGGTACTAAAAACACAATTAAGTGGGTAGAATTGTTCTAGAACCCATTGTGATGCTTTTGAAGTCGAACCTATATTGGAATGCTGGCAGTCAAGTATGACGTGGAATACGTCTCTTCTCTGCCCATGCCTAGAATATCGTGAAATAAGCTCTGCTAATTAAAATACATTAGTTGCGTGTTCTACTAGCACCAGTAATTAAGCTCATTTTATACAACGACATGACATACACCATATTGACATACACGCATTTCAATATTAGGGAGAAAATACCCGACTTAGTCGTTTTTTTCATTTTAGTCATCTATTAAGAGTACCTGAAGACATGTTCTAATCAAGAGCTCTGGTCCTGCAAATATTTGCTTCGTCTGTGCGTACGGATTCCGATCACCTGGATTACGTATATATGTATACGCATGTAGGCAATGTTCGATTTTTCCACGTCACGCTCCCGCAGCAAGAAACAACTGGTGAAGTACATGGACTACTGGCATATGCCGTCAAGAGCTTTATTGTCTAAACTTATAGGCTGCTTTCAATAATCAAGCACTGACGGTTATACTTTTAGGGTAACTGCGGCCGTAACGCCAAACCAGATGAAGGGTAGACGTACATGATACAGCCAAAGGTTAATCGTAGTGCATAAAATAATTTCGTAGTACAATTCGATATAAAACAAGATATGCCCGTCTATATACACTGCAAATAGTTTCCTGCCTTCCCTCTCGTCCCGCCAGATGTACGCTAAGACTATCTGTAGCATTATAATTGCATTGTATATAGCGCGTTCACTGGGTGCACTAATAGTGTGAGTTACTAAACGTTCCTTAAACTGGTTCGATGTAGTTGGCTGGAACGATTCCCCGGCGACCGGTCCGCTGCACTGTACACGTTGTCCACCCGGACGTTATCGCTGTGCAGCCTGGAAGTGATAACCATTGAACGTTGTAATGAGAAAGAAGCGTGACTTTGGATTCCGTTTGGTGCATATGATTAATCGATGAGATAATGATATGATGGCCATTTTGTAGAGCGAAATTCCTAAACATCACCTTTGCATAGGGGCTAACATTAATAGCTCGGCATGCAGGTGTGCCGATCTGCAACGCCGTTAAGTGTGGAGATTTGTGCTACGACCTAAGTGCGAAGTTAGCATTCCATCAATTTGAATACGTAGGACAATGCAAATAAAAAGAGTAGCAGCTGGTCAGTTACGGAAAAGTCCGATTCGCTTCCTCGTGCACAATTTTTTAAGATGACAGAGAGAGAGATTGAAGGGCTTTATAGGTATAAGTAGGTAAGCAGATAATAGAAATAGGTAAAAAAGAACACTTTAGTTATAAACGTTAGACCTTATAAGCGCTATAAACCACATAACACCTACTCGCCAGCAAATATACAGTCCGTTTTATCGAAGCTTTTGCGACTATGCAATTTGAATTTTCAAAGTTTTTAGCACGTGTCATTAGAACTAACGGATTATTTAGCGGAAATTCCCAAACATCACCTTTGCATAGGGGCTAACATTAATAGCTCGGCATGCAGGTGTGCCGATCTGCAACGCCGTTAAGTGTGGAGATTTGTGCTACGACCTAAGTGCGAAGTTAGCATTCCATCAATTTGAATACGTAGGACAATGCAAATAAAAAGAGTAGCAGCTGGTCAGTTACGGAAAAGTCCGATTCGCTTCCTCGTGCACAATTTTTTAAGATGACAGAGAGAGAGATTGAAGGGAGTTATAGGTAACTAAGTAGGTAAGCAGATAATAGGTAAGAAAGAACACTCTAGCTATAAACGCTAGACCTTATAAGCGTTATAAACCGCTTAATATATACACGTCAGCAAATATACAGTTCATGTTATCGAAGCTTTTGGGGCTATGCAATTTGGATTTTTAAAATTTTTAGCACGTGCCACTAGCATTAACGGATAAATTTTGGGGGTATTGGATTACGTACGTTAACGAGTCTCTGAGGAAAAAGTCAGTAATACAATGGATATTAATTACATTCGACAGGGCACATGTATATTATCATTTTTAAGCGATACATTACACTCGACTAAAGACGCTTTATCGCGCTTCTGCTGCAGTCTAAAATCTCTAATAATTCCAATAAAGTTAGAAAGCTTTCAAAAAGCGACATTTACTTTGGCGCCGAATTGTGCAAACATTCGAAGTGGTAATTTACACTTTTTTTAATTGAGTCTGCCGGTACATTGTACAACACGCGGGACGTCCTTCATTGAGAACTGCCCACAGTATCACTTGATTTGAACAACTTCTCTATAAATACGATGTGTAAAAAGAGGTGAAGTTTTTAGAGGCTCATCCTGCACTTATAAAAAAAACACTGCAAAATAATGCCATTTTGACTTTTCTATAAATCACAGTTAATTAACTGAAGATAGACACATGCCTATTAGAAGGTCGCCTTCCTCAAAACTGGCTTCCTCAGGATCCTGGGCATCATAGTTGTATACTGCGCGATACGCCCGCCCTGTGGGCATGCCCGACGGCCGTGAAGGCCATGGAGAAGACGTATTCGAGGGGTCCGGTGTGCTACCATTGACGCTAGACGCATTATGCCGATGGGAACCTGCAGATTCAAACATGTATTGTTGCAAAATATATAAATTGACTGGAAGCACCAGTTAATGGGAACGTGAAACCTCGCTACGAAAAATTCTCGATATCTACATGCAAGTGTTGCGCTCAAAGAATGAAACAATCGGCGCTGAATTCTGACAGTGTTACGCGTGTCCATAACGCATGTGTCGAATGTTGCATCTTGCAGTCCGAGCATAACCAACACATTTTTACCGTTTGAGTGGTAGATAAGGTTCTGCCAATGTTTGGGACTGGAGTCGGACATGTATTTAGTCAGGCTACAGAGTGGTTTGTCATCTTCGTCGAAGAATGGCTCAAAATCTGCGATCGATCCGATTTCACGGCTTGGTTCGTTCAGACCCAATGTCACCGGACGCCCGTCAACCGCGTTGTAAAGCAGCGCCGTTGTGCCTTCGAGAAATAACAGCAGTGCAATTTTAGCAGGCAACACGGGTTCGCACTTTATAAACAGGTTTTTTTGGACATGTTTAAAGATAGCTAGTGTTGTAGACCTGAATGGATGCAATGACCTCAATTAATCGGATACGTGAGCAGGTCTTTTATAAGTGGTTCGACCGTTTCGACTAAAACAATGATTTAAGGTTCCTGATTAGAGAGAAGCGCCCGGTTATAATAAAGTGTATACGCTGAATCTAGAATGAATCGCTACAAGTAGGACGCCTGCCGACTGGTATATGAGAAATGCAGGAGTGATTTTTAGCTGAAGAGACCATAGGATTAGAGACAGAACTGAATTGAAAAATCTGCACTGACCGAACGACATTGATGGTTGCCTCTTCACAAGGTCTGTCGACTGGCGTTTCTCTTCCATGTGCTTTTTTCGGCGAAGCGTTCCCGTGTACGAAACATCGGATATGACTGCACCAGTTTTCTTCACTCGCATCGTTTCCAGATCATCGGCCACCTGTGCAAAACAGAGAATTCAAAACTTTACTACTGATTGCTAAGGCACGTCTCCATACAAGCTTATCCATACCATCGTTCGCCCAGAATATTCTACAAGGAAAGATCTGGGGGTCTGGAGAAAAGAAGGAGTAGACCCTGCTAACTCAGCGATTACCGTATAACTGCGGTTGGCTACATTGAATTGACGAAGACTTTGCCAAAATGCGAGACTAAAAGAGGTCGAAGGCATTATTCCTTTTTACCGAAGTTCAAGGGAAAAGCCGAATGTATTAGACCTAATTGGTTGTGCCCACCTGTAGTATTTAGGGTCAACTTCGTACAACTCATATTTTACTGCTAAACATATTGACGCTTTATAAAAGCAATTTATTGAATATAAATAAATTTCAATCCCAGTAGTACGGGCATGTGTAATACCACAGATACCGTGATAACACCATATTGACAATCTAGCAAGCAGCCCCGTGCCGAAGAATAAAAGCGTATTTCAAGATAAGCGAATAGATCACAATATGATTGACAGCATGTTACGCATATACGGTAGTTTGTATCTCTGTCATATGGCTATCTATAAGAGCTTCTACGTACCGAAAGAACGCGGCCACGAATAAATTCATCGAGATCTTTTTGGTAGCGAGTTTGTGAAACAAGCTGCTGACTCCTGGCAGCCACCTGTGTCAGTGAGGAAATCCAATGCAAATTGCAATTAGAGGGAAATCTATTTCTTAAACTGAAAAACTGGGTTCTGTTTGTTCTCGAATTTACATTTTTTTTTTGTCTAAGCGCGCGCACGCACATACACATAGACACATATGGATAGTAAACGGTTTAGCGCTTTCCGCCTCTAATGTTCATAGAAACTTCATTGGCTCGTTAGAATACAATTTGGTAACAGGCGTTCACAGCATGTTACCAACATGGTAACATGTTGTAGGCGCATTCATATTGATGGGTAGAACATGACAGCAAGCGTGCGAACCTTACGTGAGGTCTATCTGCAACACCCTCTTCCTATCGCAAAAATGCAGAACCAATGTAGCCACTCTTAATTATCATATCATCCGTGAATTCTTCCTTTTTGACACTGGAATCAGGACTGAGCATGCACAATGAACCCTATTGTATTTCCTGCAGGATAGTACGCAGGTCCTAGCTAACAATTGTATGGCATCGACACGTTCGTACTTGCATAACGGGCGTATCAACGATAACCGATGATCGAAGAGGTGGAGCGTGAGCCTGACAGAACGGAGCGCCCTCCCGCGACACGTACGTGCGCAGAGTAAGGAGTAACCCACAGCTACTGCAACGAAAACAGCCTTTGTGGTAGCGTTGGTCGAGTACCCTCAGCTGCTCTGTAGAGTAGACCTGTCGACGGCAAACGGCGCACAGATGCATTGTACCGTTCGGTATGCTTGTTCGCTCTTTTTGAAAATCTTGAGAGTAGATAATGACGAAACCTGAATAAACTGCAGCATTTACATATCGCAAAAGAGCCGTCGGTTTATTCGTTTAGATGGCGGGTTGTATGCGCTGTAAACTTATGTTAGGTTTCTCTAGAGTGGTTTTCATGCGTGACACTTGATGATTTCTACATTTTATATGTTCTAGGTGCCTAACTATAGGTATATTTCTCTCCTTATTTGAAAACTCTTGGTAAAGTGCCAGACAGGAGTTTACTGACCGCTCCGAACAGTCGCCTGAATTAATAGGCACATTGAAATTAAAATCTCTTTCATTTTTGAGTTCATAATGCCTGCACAATAAATAAATACAAAGGTAAATAAATAAAGCAAGACGCATAATTTTAATGAACTTCAGTCGAAATTGATGCTAAATGGTGCTTCATATAATCCTGCTGGGCCATATACAAATACATGCTGTGCTCTTTTTTCATTTTTCAATGCAAAAAAGCATTTTAAAATCATCTGGGAATACGCGTACGTTCACGAACGGCGGTTACGGTGGTTTTGCATCTCTGGACATGACCGCTTATTCAGTCACCATTTCAAGAAACGTCATTATGTAATAGAGACAGTCTTTTCATGTGGCTTGGATATCATCCGCTTGAATTCTTATATGTCGATCCTGTTTACGTCTTGTCCAACCGATATCCGCTCAAATGATCTGTTTCAAGCTTAACTAGGCTAAGTTGTGGAAACGTTTTGGATGGGGTAACGTCTTGTAAATAACTCCAACCGTAATAAATGAACACTATGGTACAACCAGTATCTGTGAGCAACGCAAATATGGTTTGCGCCAATTCTAAACGCTGAGTTGTATGAGCATTCACACTCAAAATGAAAATTATCTCCGGTCGACGGGACAAATTCACATAATCGTATACCTTAGGCGTACACTCATCTACGATGAAGAATGGGACACGGAACCAATGTGATATAATTGCCAGATGGACGCTGAACGCCTGTTTTGTTGATGTACTGGTAATACAACGTAATCAGAAATTTGGCTATCTAGGGAAACTTGATAGGGAGACGAGTGAAATATGAAGGATATTCCGTGTACACTAAATCAATCGTTCTACCAGAAGGTAGAGTTAGGTTATAGCTAAAATAGAGCTGTGATTTTCACATGACACATTATATACTGGTCTGTAATATCATGCACATTTTCCAGTCTCTCCTTGAATAGAATTCGGACAACCATGTGTTTCACTTTAATCAATATACATTTACTTCCGGCTAGTTGTAGCTTTCTAACCATACTCAAACCCTTGATTCACAATGCGCCGTTTGTTCAGGTGTGCAGGATTCGTAATCTCATGAAACACAACGGTCGGAAATTCATAGACCATTCTCGACGCGTTGCTTTCACATGATTCACATACAATTGTGCATGAAACGCAATTTATGTTTGGCGACGTAATTTATGTAAGTGTTGGCTTGCGGTGCGATTGGGTGTGTGGGCGCGCGTGCGTGCGCGTGTGTGAGGTCATAGTCCGAAGACAAAGATTAAAATCCAAAATCACCCATTTGTCATCGCTACGTTGCACGCCATATAAATCGAGAAATGTTCGAAAACACTGGGCGGAGATTGCCTTATAATTCACAGCTAATTGATTTTGTTTGGATGAAGTATATTCCACATATAGCGTCACATTCGTGAGTTTCCGTTCATGCGACCTGTCATGTTAGACTCCCAAAATACAGTGAGTTTTCACGCTTCGTTACAGGAGAATATCTAGTCTCTTGGAGAAAACATGCCACAAGTGGCGTTTCGGGACACAACAGGGAGACGTCATTGCGAGTTGTAAACAGGACAGTGAGATGCGTTCAAGGACCCACCGGCACTATTTGATTGGCCATAGTCCCTGATACGGTATTGTGTCCGGCGACCACTATGGGTACAACATCCATAGGAATGGATGTCGTCCTGATGATAAATCGCACCCTAAAGTGGCCTGCACAAATGTTGAAGGCTTAGTTATAGCCAGTACCTGTTAAAAATGCTAACACCTAGGTTTGCCAGACCGTAAACTGTTGAATGATTAGAAAGTAATAATAATAATAATAATAATAGTAATAATGATAATAAGAGTAATAATAATAATAATAATATTAATAGAAGGTAATGCTTGCTTATGTACGAAGTAGTAAACCGTAGCTGTTTCTCTACTCCTGTAAACACAATAGTATAACAAGATGCCCATAAAATATGCATTACACGAACAAGACGGCAGCCACCCCTCATGATGATTGTTTTCAGCGCTGCACAGGGCCTATAGCAAATAGGATACACAATAGTCGGCTATAATATCATTGGACTTAGAGTTTGTTGTGGCAATTAACTATCACATCCTATCGGTCGGAGTTTCCGTTCGTTCTGCTTTTTCGCGAGCGAAAGAGCGAATCAAAGATTTTATTGGATCTATGTAGATACCTGTTTACATATTTACTAAACACTGCCGTCTGCCTATAAGCGTACTAGCCATTCACCCGCTTCACCCTTCCCTCCTGAGCCTCTGCGCGTAAGAAAACCGATGTTTTGATCCGACTGTAGTACGAATACCGATGTTAACGCCGGAGCAATTCTCCGCTCACGTGATTATCACATTAGCGGCCGTGGCCGGGCTGAAGATGGCAGCTTTCGAGTCGTATGCACTGACGTTGCTAACGCGGCTCACAAGCTAGCGAACGACGGAATCGTTAGCTGACGCCAGCAATAGTTTAGCAGCTGCGTCCGATTTGAGTACGATACGACGGCAAGCAAATGTCGCGCAGGCAGCAGAAACAACAACGCTGAGTGAACCACAGCAGCAACAGCATTAACAGCAACACTATCCGGTCGACATCACTTCTCGCGCTCATGTATAAGATTCGTCTGCGAGAGAATTGTCATGTACAGGAACGACCAGATTTTCGTACACACAAAAAAATTGATTCTTTTGTCGTAATGTAACAGCATGTGAAATTGAGAGTTGTGCGCGAGCAAGCTCAACAATCAATAACAGGCAGCTTTGGTCACAGGTGGCAATTTCAATGACGCAACCTTCATTAACGACTGGTTCACTTTTATTGTAAATATCAATTGCCCTTAAATTAACATATCATGTATTGGAAACTAGTAAGGGGCACATAAATATCAAGCATAAGTTCCTAAGAATATTATATATATCGTTGGTCTATCACTGATCAATTAGAGGTTGTAAGTGAGATCGGTTCGGTTCAGTACGCCCTTGCTTTAATCTGAATTTTTTGCGAGTGTCTGTGTGAGAGGCCCTTCTACTCCGTGAGTATCCAGTCGCCCTGAGTCTAGCTGGTGCTACATCGGGATTCACAGCAAGGTTTTTGATTTGATTTACTCGGTACCGAGAAGCTAGGATAAAGCAATACTTTTACACTCATACTGTACCCTAAATAGTATATGTGTGAAGAGAGAGAGAGAACTTTTATGCAACCGCATGACGAAAAGTTCGGTATTAAGCGCTCCGCGAAATTCGAGAACCGCATTGTTGCGCAGACTAAACGAATCTACTAATCGGCTGCCTGTTTTCAGCTCAAACGACATAAACCATTACATTGCTGACCACTTTTGTGGTAAAAAGGCGAGCGGCCAAGACGGCGCTCTCAGATGCGTAGCGACGAGGCGACATGTTCTCTATGATAGGTTTCACTTGCAGTGTGTACAACGCAAGAGATTTTCGGCTTGGCATAGTAGCGACAGCAATATTGCGCCACTTTTCAGTCTCATCTAGTGGAAAGCGAGCATCCGTTATTCAGGATCCTGCTCTAACATCCATCACTTAACGACCTATGCCGCATAGACATATGCCCTTCCATGAAATCGATTGCCACTCACGCGTGACGTAACTTGCGTGAACTTCGTTTCGGATCAAGAGGTAATTTCAATATTCTATCGCTACCGTACATCAAGACAATATTAGTTTCCCTTTTCTGTACTCGTCATAGGCAAGCGACTATATGGGTAAAAAACGATTACAAAAAGTTGGAATATACCAGAAATGGAGACCTACCTACAAAGTGTTTTTCGAATAAAATTGCAATATCTGCGTGCGTCAGGATGACCGCAATACAACTTTTGTCTAGTATCTACGGAGCGTAGGGAATGCGTGCAAACTAATGATGTTAGCAGCAAAGATAGCACGTGATGTATGGCTATTTGCCGCAGATATGCATTTAGACTTTATATCACTCAATACATGTTGATTCGTATAATAAGCTTAACCACAGAATCGTTATCTCTAAGCCGCCCACCACTTCCAAATTGTTATGGACATACTTGTATAAAATTATTTGTATAAATTTTCAAAGAGTGACATTACGCATCCGCTACTCTGGGCAAATCGCGGACTCGAATCGAGTAACTGAATTTGTAATAATAATAATAATGAACGAGTAATAATAAATGGACGAATACGTAATTGAAAATTTATTTTGCTTATAATTAATAGGCTTCCAGATGTTTAATAAGAAGTGCAGAACAGCAGCTATAAAATATCGCCAACATATGGTATAGCAAGTAGCCGTCGGTCGTGCGTCTGGTGCTGTAGAGTCCGTTTAATCATTGATAGATATTGGCGTAGCAGACCTTCATTCGTTTTTTCAATTGAAATAATTGATCATTTGCTTTCCGATCAGCTCGATAGCTTACCAGTCGCTCTCTTAATCCTATCTATTAAACTTGATCAACAACCACTGTTGGTTTGGTAAATTCAGTTCGTTTTTCCGCTCTCTTCACTTCAATTTTAGCCACTGACATTGATTTCCTTATTGACAGGCTGACGGTTAGCGACAGCATCAAATCGGCGTTAAATTTTTTAAAGCATGAGAAATCAAAAATGCCACAATGCCAGTAAGCGAGCGCATGGATCGGTAACAAGAAGTTATCGTACTGAAATCCCATCCCTTATAGTTACCTTAACGTCGACTATCGTCCACAATGGCGACGGTGCGAAACTATAGGCAATGTCCATCACATGTTGGTCCTATTAGGCACTTTGTGGCAACTCGCTGAGCTGTAAAATTCCACACGACGCGTGTGGAGTCTTAGAGCAGATCTCTGTTATAACGGGTTCGTTCTTTACGATTGGTCGACCAATGAATCTGTGTCGAGTTGGCTTTCTATATCTACCTCAACTTGATAGGTTGCACGGCGCCGAACCACGTGAGTTAGTGTACGTGTTTACTGCAATATTGCACGTATTCAGTCTTGCACATCTATGGGTATGACGCTTGGGGGAGTGTCAGGTGTCGTCCAGATTCGACTTTAGTGAAATCCTAATCATGGTATGCACGATTGTCACACCGTGCACTAGTGTGAAATACAATAATGCTGTAAACCAAATGAGGCCTCGTTTATGAGCGTTACGCCATTTATGTAACGTATGTCGTAGGTTGCTTGAATGGGTTGCTTGTTTATGTAGCTCGTACCTTAGATAGAAATTAACACGAAGAATTGGGTTAGACGTTTCGGATTTTAAAACGTGTTCTGATGACACTGCTGCACCACCTCATTGCTTCGTCCTAGATTTAGCTTAAAGCCACCGCCGTCAAGGCAATGCTCACGATGATTCACGTTGACACACGTGACATTATCAGATAAGAAAACGAGATCATTGAGAGATATGCTTCACGCGACGCCCGGGTATACTGATCAATTCCGCCACGGACACGTCATACATAATGATTGTCATAGGTTCGCTACTTAGGTAACTACAGACTGTGCCTGCATCTCTAAGGAACATTAAACAACCAAGATATTCAGCATTTAGAAACCGACGATTATTTATGAAGAGGAAGCTCGACGGGAAAAACAAAAATTAGTGCTTTTTTTAGTGCAGACTTGCTCTCTTTGTTTAGATATTGGAAATATCATAATATTTAGCACAAGGGTTTACACAACACTGTCATCTAGTAGTCTCACTCAGTTTATTCACTTTTAAACTTAACTCACGTCTTTTCAGTTTGTTTTCCTAGCCGTTGACTCTTAAAAGAGAAACGGCAGAAGCAACGATTTGGATGAAAAGAGAATTGACTCTTCCAAAATTTTTAACGAGCATCGATATTTCCTGAAAAACATCTTTCAGAGATCCTTTCTAACGTATCATATATACTCTCTCAATAGGTTAAACAGAAGGCTAACCCATAAAGCTTAACTGCTCATTTACTTCGTTTATCAACTAATTGGCCTAGATGATGAATTGCCTTTGATAGAATCGATTAGTGCTCGCCTAATTTCGCCTAGTTTGGTAATTACAAATGCAGCGGTGGTTCAGTTCCTTCCTCGCGTTGACAAAAATAGGAACGAACCGAACGTATTTAATTACTTGCATTTAATGCTATTTCGCTAAAACGGAGAAACGTTTAAGTAAACTGCGAGGTCTGTCTGAACGATTGGCGTGCCTTTTTCGGTAGGCTTTAATTGCATCGTCTATCTTAGGGGCAAGATTGCTTGCACCATATTGATTTTGAGCGTTCGGAAGTCCTCTGTTTTGTAGCGAGTCACACGGATCAACATAAGCCTATGTTTTGCAGAGTCATAGTTACTCGTTAGTATACTTAGGCGAGCCCACAAACTAGATAGTAAACTCGGGTACAGGCATGGGCAATGGCCGTCTCGTTCGATTGTTAAGTAATGGAAAAATTTACTAACAACGGAAGCGCCTTTCCAAGAATGTTCGTCCATTTTCAGGGGCTCATTTAATATGCCTAGTCACGTGGTAGCGGCGTCAAGCGTTTCGGTGCGCAGGCTTAAGAGTACTTAACTTTAAGGCGGAGTTTTTAAGTTCTCCCACGTATTTTCGATCTGTAGTAAAAAACAAACGTCGTATCTACTTCAAGACACCCTCGGCTGTGAGGCTGCACATCCAGCTGGTTCTAAAGAAGGGTTGCCTCTTTCAGACGGCCGTTCACTAGGTGAAGCTTCGGGAAGTTGATTTATATGATCGTTTCGTGAAAACTGTGCACTAGATACGCCCATATACACTCTTAACACATACTTAAATACCAACCTACGAGAAAATATATGATTTAATTGAAAATAACATTTTGTATAGGCGTTTTTCGAGGATCCTCATTCCATCAACCTTTCATAGAGATCGTCTCACATATTTCCTCCGCGCAGTGCTATCGGCACAAGACAAATTTTAGAGCACACTACACACTACTACTATAATCGAGTAACATCACGTTTTACAGTAGAAGCCTAAAAGTACCTTTTTTCCTAGCGAAAGGTCGACGAAGAAGGAATTATTCCCGTTGCACTCGAAACCTTCCTAGCACCGGTCCGCCCCTCCGGTAGCCGCGG
>MNPL01014579.1:0-15271 GCA_002081605.1 Tropilaelaps mercedesae | reverse complement strand
GACTGGAGGAGACACGTAGGTGCATGGGTTCGATCCCCGCCGGTGCACATTTACATTTACATGGGGTCCATCTTACGAAGTAATGCAAAAACTGTTACCGTACACGTTAAATGTTGGCTGATGGTCAGCTTTAAAAAAATATTAGATTGACTCAAGAAATCGCTTAGCTTTTTTTTTTTGCCTTGACGCTAATGCTTTAGCAGAGCACCCTGTGGAGCCTCTCGATAGATTTTGCGGCATTTTTAATCGTATTTCCCTCGACGCGCTTTGATCTTCTAATTCGCGAACGTTTTCAGCCATTGAAAACCGTGAGTTTTTCAATCACTTGGTACCTCTGCTATCGGTAACCCAGTTCAATGTCAAGCGCTTATATTTGTTCTAACTGGCGTGCAGTTGTGTAAGGCTGCTCGCATTGATACCCAACAATAGATAGACGGCTACCATGTCTCACTAAAAATCAGCTGGGTCTTACCGAAGTTTTCCCCACGGACAACCACACGGAAATCTGTGGCAATCATTATTTAAGCTGTTCTGTATGCGTTGTTTCTTCTGTACGCAGGAAAATGATGTCGAGTGGCGAGAACAAGTGTGTTCATTTGAACGCCGTGGAGGAGGGTCACATGAGCGATTTCGGTCGTCGCCTACTTCAGCAGTTGTCTGCACAACGAGCAACACGGATGCCAAAATTTACTGTGGGCTTGGGGAAATTGTCCCCTGTCACAGGTAGTCTATACGTTGGTTTTTAACACGTTTTGTATCGCTCGGTATAATGAATCTATCTCTTGTGACACATGGCTGGTACACTCTTGGCAAAGCACAGCATAAAACGTGATATAAGAAAAATTTTCAAAAAGCGGTTTTGATGTTATATAATTTTTGCAGTTTTGACTTGTATAATTATACGAATTTAAAAGTGTGCCGTATCTGCTGTCACCCTCTACGACTACTATTCTTGATTCAAACCGAATAATTCACATCTGTCTTTAATTGTAACCTTGCGATTCGAAGGAGGTTATTTTAGACACCTTACTCTGAGCAAATTTTATTTACATGTCGGCGACCAAATCATCTACAACTTCAACAGGCTGTGTATTATCGAAGCTAGGCATTCCCTGCTAATATTTATGGTATTTTCGTTGCAAAGATGTGCTGCAGTGCAGTTGCGACCTCCCTGTAAAGATGTGCAGTTCGCAAGTGCGTGAAGTTGTCAACCGCTTTGTAGACATGTGCTACACTAGTGACGAGGTACGGGTCTGCCCGGCTGAGGTTCCAGCTCTTCTGCAGGTGCGTTGGTCAGTTCTATTTACCAGACAAGGACTCGAAAGTGTAAGTTCAATATTATGTACGATATGTAACTCTTTCTAGGAGGATGTCATCTATAATGCCTTTGTACGCATGTGGTAGGTTTTGATCCATCGATATCCTCCCTCTAATTAACCGCAATTACGAAGAAGGTGTGTGTGTGTGTGTTAAGTTATAGAACCTGATGACAATTATTTGCATTTTCTAGGTACTCAAAGTCAAAAAGACGCCTTCACAGTGTCTATACCCGATGACGTTGTTGTGTATTGTTTGTATTACACGGGCTCACAAATAGCTGATAACCTCCATCTCAAAGACCCTCTCCGTCGAGTTCTGGAGGATTTCACCGGTTTTCGGCTAGAGTGGTTCCTTTTTCGACCGAACCTCGTTCGAGAGATCTCAGACGCGTCGATAAAAAGAGCGGCAGCAGATTCTCAATGGATGCATCTACTTTTCCATTTAGTGGAATGGCCGAGGCGACCGAAGTAAAACGTACACGGCAGCCATGAAACAAGTCCGAGCTACAGTGAAAACGGTCAATGAACTCAGGCCTAGCGACTCGACGCTATCTTCCATATCCTGCGGAAGTCGTGTAACACTTCCGACTGAGGATGTGAAGCCAGACGAAAAATTCGAAGACCTAAACTCAGTTCGTAGTAGCCATACCCAACGGACATATGGCAGGGATTGTTATTCGGTTGCTATAAGACATATTCCTGATTACTATACGTATCACAACAGTTTCGTATTGATCATTTTATCTGGGTAAAATAAGCGATTCAAGCGGTTGCATGCAAAGGAAGTAACACACTTAGGGAGCACATATTTACTATACGCATCTACTGGCCGAAAGAATACATTATTCAAATACGCGTTGCACTAGAATGAGTAAAGAGAACAGCCACATCAAAAAAATGCAGGAGTACACTGGATCAATTTTATTTCATGCCATTTGTATTTCTATTTGGCCGTCTTCTAGTCTTTCTTGCCAGGCCACAACTGCCACGACTACTAGATCTACAATTTACAATTAGTAAAATTGAGACTATAAACATTATTCATGGCTCGTAATATACAGTTGCACGCCTCTCGAATTCAACTACTGTTAGTATTCTTTTGCTTTTCATTTAAATCTAAATTAATCAATAGTTGAGCTTATTTCAAATCGAAAATAATCAATTGCCGCGTATGACGTGGATAATCTCATGGGGTTTATGCTCTCAAGATGTTCTAATACCGAACATCCCCTTGGCACACACAGTTTGCGTTACGTAACATTTAACTGGCATTCAAAGCTTTGTGGTAACATTGGACTATATAATGACAACAACTTATCAGTGTAACATTTCGTATATATGTAAGCAATTTAACGTATCACTAGAAGACCCATAATATTTATTCATTGACTTCGTAGTTAAGAAATGCAAAAAAACTTCTGTTGATCATTTCTGCGTTTTTCATATGGGTCGCACATTTAATTCTAGTCAAAGTTTCAACTTACGCGTTTTTCCATCCCGTGACATCATAGGAGGGTGCACGATACACTGGATGGCTCTTCTGTAGATCGTATGGTAGGCCACCAGGCAGTTCCATGATATAAAAATTATCTAGATGTTTGACAGATAGGCGTAACATATCACAGCAATCCCGATACATATCACAGCTTCGAGTTACAGGTTTGAATAACGCATTATAGCGTACCTTCGGTTCTACTTTGTCAAAATGCAGCCATTTGGTCATCTAGAAGCGTCGTTTAATACCTTGGACAATTGTTGTCGTGTTTGTTGTATATTAACAACCCGAGAAATCAGAATCTGAGCTAATATGATGTTGCACCATATTCCGATTACGTTGAGTCACCTAGTATTTAGGAATTTGAAATAAGATTTGACTTTGCACATTGATATTTACTAAGAAATCAACGTCGTGTTTACTCTTCTGCCTTCATCGAGACTCCCTACCAAGATGTTTCACTCGAACAAATATACATGACTATTTACGTGACTATTTACATGCGCAGATAGTTGTCAAACTGGCAGACACT
This sequence comes from Tropilaelaps mercedesae, assembly GCA_002081605.1. Taxonomy (NCBI): domain Eukaryota; kingdom Metazoa; phylum Arthropoda; class Arachnida; order Mesostigmata; family Laelapidae; genus Tropilaelaps; species Tropilaelaps mercedesae. The sequence continues at coordinate 11,925 of MNPL01014579.1, read as the reverse complement.
TTAACCAAGCATGCGTACTAATTCACAAGCTAACTTGATTCGATTCAGGTAAAACCAGTTAAGTATGCTACTATAATCATTTGAAGTAGATTAGTTTTTGTGTTTGTCCTGGCTTCTTCATGTGTATCGTAATGTACTAGCAGCGTCTTCTTACGCATGCTTGTCCTGCCAAAAATTTGTGAGGCGAAAGAGTTGCTCGGGACTGAAAAAGATCCCCGTAAGGTATAAATAGTGCAGAAAACGGTGAGCACTTCTACGAGGATGTTTCTTTCGAATTTCTTCCGCCTTGCAGATCCGCACCAAATAAGCTAGGTAATCCCGAGCTAGAAAATATGGAATGGGCAGCGTGCCCAGGACATCTTCCAGAGTCTTCTCGCAAACACGCACCTATAAATTCAGTTCAAGAAGCATAAATAACTTGTCGATGATAGATGTCCCAAGTGGGTTTCGATTACCTTCCCACAACACAGTTCAAAGATGGCTATGACTAAATGCCGTGCGCATCCCCTCTTGACGCGAATACGGACCATTAAAATCAGGCCAGTTACGTCTTGCACTGTGGAGTACATCATGTAACAGATATTTGTCTGATTATTTGTGTCAAACATTTTCATATCTTTCTGTATTGCATTTAATCAACGTTGAACAGTATACGATGAACTATATTTAAACGTTACATTTAGAAATAGGTGTTAAGATAGAAATACTCAATGCCCTAAGCAAGAGTTTTTTGCACTAACCTTCTCTAGATGTCTGTGGATGTCATGGAACCCCGAGGTAATTTTAACATGCAAAACGCTTAAAGCACGTTGTTGACTTTCTGCTAGAGCACGGAATCTATCCATAAGAGAATAATCAATGAAGGATTAGTATAATTAACATATCCCAAATGAAGTTCAAAGACAAAATTAAGCGATTGTTGGCCTAAAGCATATGTGAGTGTCCTTTAAATAATATTATACAGAAATGGTAAAGTTTACCAAGCGAAAGAAACTCATTGATTTTCGAGTAAATTACGAATGGCAACAATTACGATACACCCAAATATTGACCCTGTCAATCAGTCCCTTGTAGAACATCATTCGTAGAGCATGTGCGGTCTTTGGATATAATTTTCTGCATGTTGTTAAAATTAGGTCATGAAATTCTTGGGTGGGTGCAAAAAGCAATAGTAGGACAAATGAAACGAGCGCCAAAATCACCTTTCGGAAATTCGGCTGATAGGCTTGACAACCTTCCTCAGAAGTACGAATGCCTCAATTTCGAGTAGCTCTTCGATGAGTCGCAGGCTTTTATTCTGACCCTCCATTGGGAGACGGTCCATCCATCGTTTCGCCCTGTAAGAAGCATACACGGCTATTACAGGACATCCCAAGTGTTAACGAGCGATGGTCACTCCTGCACTGATAGCCTCTTCTTATTGTGTAAAACAATCTAAGCAGCATTTTACCAGTCCTTACTGAAGACTTACAATTAATTGATCCAGCGAACATTTTCTGCAGGACAGGGTTTCAGATTCAACTTGGCTTGATATCTGTCGCAATTGATTTTTAACGCACCTCTCATATGACGGCAGACACTCTTCCCCGACCCTATCGAGGGCACCGGTAAAGAGGTCGCATGCCGAAAGCTCGTCGAATATTTCAGACAGGTCCTTTAATGTCGCTGATTTGAATGCTTTGTCGACTGACTGATCGGCTTCTGTCTCTGGTTTCCTCAGACTTCGGCAGGGCGGCAGAGCAGAGTTGAACCGTTCGCCAGCACTGTCTAGCGATTCTTCTTCAAAGTTGAATGGCAGACAATCTTGGAGTGAAGCATACAGCGCGTTAAAGCCAACCTTCTTGTACGCCAACTGTATCGTCAGTACGTCATCGATATACCTGAAATAGTTGATCGCATGTTAATACTACCCGCTTCCATCCACACATCACCGATCCTGTCAATGTCTCACGGGACGAATATGCCTGTATTACCGAATGGATACGTTACAAAGTGAGAATTTCATCAAGACGCAAGAACGCTGAAGCATAGGACTCACCCTAAGTAGAGGAGTGCACCAATCGTCCTGTTAGCCGGATAGACCGTCTGCGTGAGACCTGGCGAGACCGTCTCGTACTCCATTTGCAGCAGAGAACGTCGCACGTCGGACGCCATATACTGGCACATGAACTCGACGTTGTAGTCCGTTAGATCCCGGTTCTCTGTGGCGCATACCCGCTTTACAAGTGCCGCTACCTGGCGGACATTGTACCAAGAACATATCAGATGTTCGTTATTATTTGTGGTGCCTATGACAAGACTATATGTTAACCATTCGAATGGTTATGATTTTCCGGCGTCAGGTATACTTTACGTCCGTACTGGAGGCGGAGAGAGTTAAGTAGGTTGGGTCGTTTCGTAAGGCTTAGGCAGCTGATAGACAGACATTATAGAGGCACGTGAAATCATGTTGAACAACTCCGAGCCAGAGGAACGTAATACCACTCATAAAGGGCCCACCTAGTCATTATAGTAAAAGCAATACCTCTGTTGGGTTAGGCCGATGTAGCTCAAGAAGTGGCGCATTCTGCAGAAGTCGACATCGCTTCACGATACTTTCGTAGTCCTGCGTGGCTGTAAGGATGCAGGGTTTCTTCGAGTTCTTTACCACCGTATCCAGCGCCATCCAAAAGCCTTCGTCGCCCTCATCCTCGAAGATTACATCGACGTCATCAAAAAGAATAATCATGTTCTTCGAACATTTGATTTTCTGATTGACTACTGCTCCTTCCGCAGCCAAATTTCCTGTCTCCACAATAGGACTGAGTGATGATCGAACGTGCGGCACGGCTGTCCTCGGCGTTTCTGCACCATCGGTCTTCTTATCAGGCTTGAAGAAGGCCTTGATTCCTACGGATTTGGACTCCGTGATTCGTCCATCCATATCTGTCGTCACTTCGGGACTGCATTTTGTGCTGGTGTCATCAGTAACTGGGTCCGCTTTACTGCTGGTTGGTGAGTTTTTCGGTGAGAAGAAATGTTGAAGCGTTCTCTTGGAATGAACAGCTGGAGTCTTTTTATTTGACTTGCCGAATTTTCCTCTGTTTGATGTCGATGTCGGTGACGTACTCGGTTCGAAAACAGTTTGCGCACTACTAAGAGTGGGCTTAAAAAAGCTGCTGATGCTTTTTCCCGTTGACACCTTCGTGCCTTCGACGTGCGAGCTCTGAGTTGCCTCTTGGAGATCAGCAAGTATTCGACGGCCTGGACGTTCAGATGAAGAGTTTACTTCGAGCACCTGTATCGGAAATTAAGATTTATATATGTATATGTGTGTGTGTGTGTGAGAGAGAAACAGAGAGGCGCGAGATCAATTCAGCACAGGTGCGCGCCAGTGAGTACCAACCATGTAGCCCAATCGATGAGCGGCATAGTACACCAGTGACGTTTTTCCAACACCCGGAGGTCCCTTAATGAAAATAGCATTTGACGCAGCCTCCTGCTGAGATACAGTCGAACATGTGTACTGCAAACGAAGCACGCATGAACGAAATTCAGTTGACTGATAACTGACTATTGAGCTCGCTTTTGAAAGATTTTCTAGCAGATTAATTACCTGGTAGACTAAACAAAAAGTATATGTAATAATGTGTAGTACACCATCTTTCTAATAGATGCGTTTAAGGTTCGACGGCTTACACGGGTGACTCAATTTACCTCATGATTATACGAACTGATGAAATCTTTCATATTTCGCGCTGGATCCTGCCATTCCCTAAGCCAGTTTTCTAGTTGTTCAACGGCAGCCTCATTGCCCACAAACGTCCCGAACATATTCGGCCTTTAATATTGAATAGGAAATGAAATACATAAGGCCAATTAATGTTTGTTTAATAGCAGACGGAAGAAAAGGGGAAGAAGAATTTCGAAAAATCGCTGCTGTACTATTCTGTGCACTGCAATAGTCTTTTAAAGGTGCCGTTCTTATTCAGCCGGTACATCGTACCAACAAACTGAAAAGGACACACTACAGACAGAAAAATAGGTTTATGCGAACACGTGCCATAGTACTTGCTGTACTAGCAAGTTTTGTATTGACCCTGTGATGGCAGCTACTTACGCGTATTTAAGCGTCCATGTATCGCGGTGAGTGAAGCTGTCATCCGGTGGACTCTCCTCATCGCTATTCACTTCAATGTATTCCGGGTTCTGTTGAGTCCCTTGGGGACGCTTACATCGACGTCGTGCCGGGCTTGGCGACTGTGTTATGAGAACGACGCTATCGTCTGAGCTGCTCTCGCCATTAATCACCGCTAAAGGGGTCACAGCTATGTTAGACCAATGAATGTTACATTCTACAAGAATGGGAGCCTTTGCGTCCACTTTTGGGGCTCTCTAACACCAGCACGAAGGGCGTATTATTGACCTAGCTCACAACTTAACCACATATCTACCAGTAGTGAATAATTCACTCAGTGGTATTTGTAACAATTTGTTCAATTCACCTTTACGAAATCGCCGTCTTTTCGGCCTATGTCGTCGTCGACCGGTATACGAGGTGAGTTGAGGTGGGTGAGAGGTTTTGAGCGTTGCACTACCACTGCATGCCTTTGCGTTATCTGGTGGTACTATCGTGTTTTGTTTGATTAACAAATTGCCACTGATCTTTGTTAATGTCTTGTCCACTGTCGACATTTCCACTTCATCATCCGTCGCCTCCTCAGTTGACTGCGTTAGTGAAATTTCCTTGGAAACATTTGCCTGCGATGACGCCGTTGATTGCCGAGGGTCTTCATTTGGGGGTGAGCTCTGCTTAATTCTCTTAGCCGAAGCGGTTGTCAGCTCGGGTGAACTCTCGGTGTCTTGAAACGAATTTGTTGACCGTTTTTTCTTGCGTCGAGCAATTCGACCTGATTGAGCCTGCAACGGAGTATTCATTCTGTCGATTTCCAACCACGGTACAAGAAAATTAGAGACATTAAAATAACGGTGCAAGTTCCACTTCCTTACTTTCAAATTTCTCGAATCATGCGTCTATCTGCACAAGTTTAAAAGTACAAATCAGGCGCTGGGGACTCAAAACGGACCTCTATTACATCTAAATAAAGATTTGACGTTCACATATAACATCTCGTCCCGATGTATTCATGAAGTGCAAACATTGTAAGTTAGTATTTGAAAAGACATTACATAATTCTGCAAGGCAAAACAGTCTAAACTTCATCTGCAATAAAAGCCAAGCAGTCCACCTATTCCTGGTCTACAGCTCGAATATGCAACGACGTTGTCAAATAAAATATATCAGATAAATTATCAATTCACGCAGCAATGTATACGTACATATTGTGTCGTGTTATAGCAAGAGAGTTTCGAAAAATGCCAACAAATCATCAAACACTTTTTTCCTTCTTCGTATGGACGTCCCTTTCCTCAAACTTCGAGTACCCGCACCACAGTCGGCCATGCACTGCGACGTCAATCACAACCGTCGCATCACGAACAACGGCCCCATAACTTTGCGTCATTTCAGTTGGCGACACAATATTCGAAATTAGCTGATTCCCCGCTGTTGTTGCTGTTAAATTCGGCTGAACCTTCTAGTGTTTACAGGTCGGTCAAGCGGACGCCACTGTGACCCGCCAGAGGGCGTTATCAAATAACTTTCAACGATAGGACGAAGTTTCAACGTTAGTTGGCCAAATCAGATTTCAAATATTTCCTTCAAGCCGCAAGACTTATTAGGATGGTCAACTACATGAGCATAAATAAAAATGATCAAACACGGCGGAACATGTAGGGTATTATTTTTCATTAATGTAATTTTCCGGGCCTGCTTTTGGCAAACTTCTTCACAGGACTTATTATGATGGTTTTGATCTTTTTCATTCGAAAATCATTCAGAAATAAAGAAGAATATCTATGTACCACAGTAAAACAGATATAGAATTGATATGATGACATCTGATAATCATCGAAAAAAATTAGCTTCTATTAGTTTTACCGTATAGTAGTGAGAAAATATGAGGATGAATTTTATATCGTCCTGCAGCATTCAATATTCCAAATGAAATGCTGTCATGTGAGTCAAGGCCGACGCCTGCTCGCCATCTGATTCGGACGTTTACATACCGCCGATCTAAGATTTGAACTCGTGAGCGGCTTCTTGCACAGTCTTGGTTTGCGCGGGCGGTTTTCAGAGCCTGCGGCTACTGAAAGAATGATACTGGACACTGTCCTGGAACGGCTGCCAGACAGTGCATGCTTTCAGGGTTTAACACAATGGCTGACCCAGCAGAGGGCGCCCGTGCTCAAGTGACTCGGTTGCGATGTCGTGTGGCCAGAGCCAGAGCTTTAATCTATGACCACTTCATGGTTACAAGACTGTGCACGCCGTCTGGCGGACGCTATAAGGTCGTTTCCAGGCAATCTCTGTAAAAACACGAGACAGAGTCTGAGCCTATGGCGTACATCAGAGCCACTGGCCGCAAACAAGATGTTGAATTCTTCAGCCCTCCTGGGCTAGCCCCTGGGCTTTAGTTCTGACTCAAGAGGAAAGCGTTGAAGTCGGTCAAAGCACGATCTTCCTCAGGCCAATGGCTCAGGCAGGCAGCTGTTCCGGTTGCCTGCGCTTGCTCTCGATCATATAGGCTGTTCCCTACGCGCTGGCGAAGTATTAGTCAAGACAACGGTTACGATAGAAGATCTGAGAAGGACAACGATTGACAAGTGTAGATCTTCTACTCGGGAGCTGCGCAAATGACTATGCTAACGACATGAACGAGCTTAGAATTTAGGAGACGGAAACAGCTTTCATACAAAAGCTTATTGTTACAGAAATTTGTAGCGGTAGTCATTACATATTAAGATACGCGTGTAAGAGAAAATTAACACAGAGAAGCACAGTGTTACATTTTGTTCGACCACTGCGAAGAAAAACGATTGTCTGGTATTGTTACCGTCAGTGTCGGCTATCGTCGGGTAGATTTAATAGTGGATATAATTTAATTAGTTAATTGGTACATCGTCTGAATGCAGATTGATAATTTACGAACTAGCGTTTTATTAATAATATTGTTAGCGTTGTATATCAGCCAAGATTTAACGTCGTTTTTCGCATTATTTCGTAAGGCAAACTCCATGAATGTACATGCGCAATGGCGTGGATCAAACTTGCGTGCTCCACTTTGTCTCCACTAGGCCACCGAGCTTGACTGGAATTTCATGTCTCGATCATCCAAAACAATCGTTGTGTACTGCAATCTGCAGTAATAGCGGCCTTAGTAGATGTAGGCTCATCGTGGTTTGAAATCTCAGCGGCGGCGGTGGCGGCCAGATGAGATGCTTACTCGTTCTCGACCTGATACGTTCGCCGCTGCTGGTTATCTCATCCTGCCGCTTTTGCCATCCTCTCCTTTCAACAGAGTCACCGACGGTTCGAGAGAGTTCCTGTCTCGTGTCTTAGTGACTCGGCTGGCGTTTACCCGAACCTGTGCCGGCGTCCGGGTACTGTCTCATCCCGGCTCGGAAGAGCGAGCCCTCACCCTACCGCACAAGCACTAAATAGGACCGCGGCAGGGGTCGACGTCAGTTAGTGTGTCCAGGCTAGGCCGCCGGACAACTCAGCCGCCGCCATGGTCCGTTGTTTCTAGTATTCAATGTGCACATGCGTGCGTGTGTTTCGTAAATCGACCAGAGCCTCAGAGAAACTCGAAAACAGAACTTTGTTCCCGTTTTTCTGATTACATGCGAGTCGTACGCGCTAGTACCAGCGTTTTTCATAGCTCCGAAAAGCAACATAGAACAACACAGAAAAAGCTGAACCAAACACCAATCATAGCTGATACGACGAGTAATGGATGACGTTGAATGAAAAAACAGATGTCAATGAGCGTTAGCGATCTTCGACGGTTTTAGGAGATCGTTGTTGGTGTGTGAAAGTAACGTTAGACGAAATAGGGGTATGGTCATTTCTAATTATATTTTCGCTTAATTTGCAGGATGACCTTACCAAGGAACAAGTGAACAGTAAGTTTCCCTTCAAATCTATATTATCTTTATGCGATGGTATAAACAAGGTTCCTGTGTTCTGGGATGAACAGTAAAGCTTAACGAATTTAGACGCATTGTATGGACAGCCTGTCATTAAGATATTAGGAGCATCGCCCCCGTTGGCCGCTGCCACCTCCTGAACCCCTATAATGTGCGTGCTAGGTGAATACTTGAAAGAAGAACCTTCTGCAGTGCGTACTTTTTCTTCTTGCAAGACTCGCCTACTTCCGTGTGAATGGTTGATATGTTGACATATTCTGGTTTTTTCACGTTCGGCAGTGCTTCGCAAGGCGTTCGATATGTTCGACCGCGACAAGAAGGGCTTCATTCACACCAACATGGTGTCCGCTATCCTGAGGACCCTGGGTCAAACCTTTGAAGAAAAGGATTTGAAGGATTTGATCTCTGAGATCGATCAGGACGGCTCCGGCGAGCTGGAGTTCGACGAATTCGTCGCGCTGGCATCCCGCTTCTTGGTAGAGGAGGATTCCGAGGCGATGCAGGAGGAATTGCGCGAGGCTTTCCGCCTCTACGACAAGGAGGGCAACGGCTACATCAACGTGTCGGACCTTCGCGAGATTCTGCGCGCTCTTGACGATGCTCTGACCGAGGATGAGCTTGACGAGATGATCGCTGAAATTGATACTGATGGCTCCGGGACTGTCGACTTCGACGGTTCGTATACAAATACACAATGCGAGGAATGGGCTCACTTGTAATTGCTTTAGGTTTCCTAGTAATAATCCACACGCAAATGTTTCGGTGGATTTTGAAAATGGCCGTGATTAACTGGTGGATTCATCAAGCTTCGGTGTGCGCCCGGATATAATAGAAGTGGGGCAATCCATAAAAAGGTTTGTGAAGACGCCTGAAATGCCGTTAGGCCTATATTTTAATGGTCACCTGCCAGAATGCAACGACCAATTTCTTGTCAAGTGTGAAGGCAGATTCGTTTCTTCGTCGAACGGAGGGTTCCGATATTCGCCGAAGCGACATTGCTGTAGACATGTAGTTTACTTCGAGCGTAAGAACACGTTGACCCCGAGGACGTAGCAATATGATGAACTCCACCTCACGTATCAGGTTCTTTCGCTTAATTACAGAGTTCATGGAGATGATGACCGGTGACTAAACGACTGACCGACATCGGGGGATCCGGAACAGTCGCGTCGTCTATCTCGGACGCCGATGTCCAACTGGATGGCTTAAGCAGTCTGAGACAGGGATCAGGCAGACACTGCTCGAATTGCCAGGTCTCGCAGGCACTGCTCGAACTTTTAGAGGGATTCCGGAATTGCCCCCGCTCGTCCGTCTAACCGGCCGCTCGTCGCCTTCGCCTTCTCCGAAGCATCGAGGCCGGCGAAGGTGGCGACAGGATCAACGATTAGGATTGTACGACATGGCTAGGAGATGGTCACGACGATATCAGCTCGTCTGTTATTCGTTATGGAGGAGTTTACTCTTTAATTCCCGCCACTTTCCCCCGAAGGTTCCGCTTCTGTTGGCAGGCTTCAACGACATCGAGCCACTAAGCACACAAACACACACAAGCACGTCATGTATTGATACGACACAAAGCAAATGGGAAAAAATCAACGAGGTTTCCGTTCTTCTGTGAGAAACGACTATGGCATGACGAACCGACATACATATTTACAACTTTTGCATATATCCCATTTACGATAATTCAGCCATAATACAATATCGATGACATTTTACAACAATACGAATGAAATAAATTTGATGTCATGGTGAAGTTTTCATCATGAACGTTAAGAACATTTCGCTCGTCAGCGCTCGACATTTTACTAAAAGTTATATCGAAATACTCTCCATGTCAATCAATGGACGAAGGGCTGTGTAATACTTTTAGGCCAACAAAAGAATCGATATCACTTATATCTAATCCACGCATTACTATTTCTAATGCTGTTATTGTTGTTAATGACGTGGGATGCCCTGTCGGCCCGTGCTCATAATATATCTACGTTTGTGCATCCTATCGACGAGATGGAGATAACGTGCATTCAATCTGTTCCTTCATCGTACACGCAATCCAAATGAAACTGTTCGTTGCTACTGTTGAATATCGTTCCCTTTGTCTACCAGTCATAGCTAGAATCGTTCAGGCCACTAGGTATATCCATCTGGAGAACGTGGGGTCCATATTCTAGTTTAGGTAACGTATATTAGATTGTTCATCGAAAAAAATGGTCGAAGTAGACAATGAGGGATAACAGCTGGGAAGCTTACTTGCTCAATACACATAGTGAGAAAAGGGCAGGCCCAGAGAGACCTTACCTAAATCGGATTAATGAAAGGAAGTTAGTGCCAGAATGTTAGATAATTGCCACTCGGTTCGTTTAGAAATATCTATTGGTATGCAGGAAATCATTGCAGGGGAACAACATCCATGGGAATGTAAAGCTTGAATGCTTCTGCCGGACGTGAATATTCACATTAATGGAAGGTCTGGGAAAGGATCCTGTCGAGAAGGAGATTAATCATGCCACACACACATACACACACATACAGTACACTTCCACAGTGACACATTTTTGACAGGTAGATTATCGAGCTTTCTTAGAAGCCTCCCAAAAAGTTACCTCAACCTATTTGCACTTACGCTAACGGGTTAGCTAGTTATGCTAATACGTGCGAATAGTTCGTAGCCATCGACGCAAACGAAACCTAGATTAGTCACCTTTAGTTGGGCTTTCTGTATTTCTTTCCTACAGTACTCTAAAGCGTGACAATATTAAACTGGTGAGATAAAATAGCAGACATTTGTGGGTTAATACTCCCTCTTTATCAGGAGGTAGCCGAGGTTGGATCCCAAGACTGGAAGAACGTTAGTTATCCTTGAAAGTTGTTTTAACCTTATGAAGTTGCGCAAGGTATCAGGCTCTGCGATACGGGCCCTCGACTTCTCCAGCCGTGTAACTTGGTTCACCCTATCCAAGGACCGCAATAATATGGGCAGGAAAAAATCGTTGACCCTGAGCGAGTACCAGCATCTGTAATGTACAGATAAGTCAGCCAGTCAGTACTGAACACACCAGGCCAAATATGTACTAGCAACGTGCATTTCCTACCCTACCTCGTTCATAGGCCGTGTATTTAACATTTACTATGACCACAAGAACAAAGTAACTTCTAAAAAACAACAACCTTTTCTATAAAATTAGTGCCTCATTGTGGATATCCATGTAAATTAAGCACCCACCATTACAGCACTACCGCACATAGCTAGCTGTTCGCGCGGCTCGTATTTTACTGTGGTATTCGCGTGCGCCTTGAGATCGGAGAAGACATGTAGGTGCGCAAATTCGATTCCCGCCATTGCACATTTAGATTTATGGGGTCCGCCGTACGAAATAATGCAAAAAGCGGTACCGTGAACGTTAAACGTTGGCTGATGGTCAGCCCTAAAAAAGCAAGATTATACTGCTGTGCCCATATCAGTACAATAATGTTCAAGTTATTGTGACGTCGACTAACGACGCCACTCGTTCACGATCAACTAAACTTCACCGGAACTGCATGCGATTACTGTTCGAGTTTATTGCGATTTTTCATAATAAACCCGGCCGCTAAGCGGCTGGGGTTGCACCTGAAAGGCAATAACGGTGGCGTTAATAAGACTTCTGTGTCAGGTACACGCATGTGTTCTATGGCCATTTTGAACCGAGGAGAAATACCGGTAAGCGGCCAGCTAAGGACTAACACCCTAGGACGAGCCAACCTGAATCTTCTCCATCTCAGCTATTTTCCACGCTCGCCCATTCTACAAAGTGTCTATTTCGCCCAAGCCCATACTAAGGCTAGAGCCCGTGTGTCCCGTAGTGAAAACTATATTTGGTTAATAAATATATATATATATATATATATATATAT
>MNPL01014563.1:12898-34726 GCA_002081605.1 Tropilaelaps mercedesae | reverse complement strand
ATATATATATATATATATATATATATATATATATATACATACATATACAGTAAAATAAAGAGCAAGAGAGGTTACCGCGATTTGAGGAAGCGGTGGACGTAGGTCTCGTGTTAAATCGAATACGCTTAGCGCTAGGGCGGACTTATTGAATTGGATCTCCATTTGGCAAAGTCTTTAATACGGTGTGTAGGAATGCCTGTTGTTACCATTTTGCGCTTCGTGATACTATGTAGCAAATTGCAGCCTAGAAAATCGAATCTTACAAATTAAAAAATTGTATTCACTATTTAATTCACTATTTTTTATATCAATAAATTTACTTTCCACAAACAACGAGAATCTACACATGTTACTGGGTTTGTCTTGTATAAAGCAGACACACACCGGTGAAGCAGCAACTGAATCTGGTGAATTCTTGGACCTTGGAGGTACCTTATTGGGACCCTCCAAGAGCCGTGAGCTTTGAACCAACAAGCTCTGAAGGAATACCGAAAGGTGACGTCGTGACCCTTCAGACTATAAAGGAATTTAGGAGAGAGTTAAGCTGAAAACAGGGACAAGCAGACACACCGGTAGAAGAAAATAATCGTGGCGATATTGTATAAACTATGAAAATAAGTAAAACGTTGTTGCTATTTTGTAACAATTTAAACCGTGATGTTATTCTATCTTTCATTATGTTTGCTCTTTCTTTAGCCTCGTCTAATTCAAACTAGTGAAAAGTATTCAGCTGAATTAGGAGATCATATCGGTACAGCACTTCAATATTGGGTCATAATGTAACGCCGTGTGACAGGATTATAACCATTTTCAGGGCTATTCTGGGACGATCAAAAGGTCGTTGTGACAAAAGGCCAATTAGACGAATGGTGTGCTACACGACTTGCTGTCGTTACCACTTCCTATATCGTTGAAATAAAGTCAATTAACGCCCATTTCTTTACTCTTCTCACTGTCGGCGATGCAACTATGGGTAACTACGATCGAATTTCGTCAAACTTGCGTCAACAGCACGACCCTGCCAACTCGTAACCTAATGCCTATCGAATCGAATAAAATGGCGTCTCTCTTTAACATACAAGTCGTCCAAGCCGTCACTAGCAGACAAAAAATTGAATTCTACTAATGCTCTACATTCTTACAGATGTTGCTGTATTCGTGGTGGAAAGCCAATAACGCATAAACCAGCGACAGCGTTTTTTAAGCCGCCTCGAGAAAAGTGACATATGTCAGTCGTCTTTTTGTGCGGTTAACCTTGATATCGCGTCAAAACTTACGGAACCTGAAGAATAAATAAAGAGTTCCGAATTGATACAAAAGTCGCGGTCCTTGTGCGACGACATTTCGTTTTTCACCTTAAGCATTCCTTTCTTGCAGTAGCTGAATCGATGCATCATCATACGAATGCACTAATATTAGTTTGTATTAGAGAAGCTTACAGTCGATACAGATCACGCAAAAGGCCGTTAACGCGTTCATGTCCTTTGGCTTAAAAATATCAGATCGCTCTATTCGAGAAATCATTTAAGATTTTTAGCATAAAAATAACACACGACTGAACTTGGATAGGGTATTATAAAATAGGCGATAAACAATTGTAACATCTTTGTCGTTCCTGAGTCTTGTTAATTCGACATATTCTTTAAGCAATATTATATAGCGGTACCTACGTCAACCAAAGGGAACAGCCGAGGGTCAACTAAAGAAAATTTTTCATCGTCACTTAGATGCGCAGATATTGCGTAAGTGTTATAGCGTTACTCCCATATAGCCTTTTGAGATAACCTACTGTTCGTACTTAAGCAATGGCCACTATTGATTGGCTTATTCTTATCACTTCTAGTATTCGATGGATGTTGTACCAAAACAGCATGATTTTGGGCTCTCTGCGCTGCAATTCCGATAATACGTGAGGCCTGAGAAAAGGCTGTGGATATCTGCTAAGTGGTGAATGAAATAACTGTCATAGATCCTTGATTATTGAGCGTCCTAGTTGTAGATGTCGGATAATCCAAAACAATAGTTAGCAACACAATCATTAAGAAATCATGTGGAAGTCGCTTTGGTTTAGATTTTGGCATATAATTGATAATATGTTTAATGTAAAGTTTTAGAACAACCTCCCATTAAGCTTATGGCCAAGAAAACATCGCTTCATAGATGAAGACGGGCATGTAAACAGCTAGATAGACGAAACTGATTTTTTCCATCCAATCAGCGAAGGAACAATCTTGTAAGCCGGCTGTAACCTCACAACAAGCTGTGCAGATCGAACGAATCAGCAACGTCAATACAGCAAAATGCATGCAATTTATTCAATCTTTGATGCCCCTTTGAGGTACATCCAAAAACGGATGTACCTACAATTTTAGTCGTACCTTACCGTATGACTCTTTAGCAATTTCAATTAGAGCTACTAAAAAGTTCATTCTTACACCTTAATACACAAGATCCTTAAATACACAAAATCCACCGTTAGCGCATTCTTGTCGTGCGTGGATTCGAACCCGGCCGGGCTGAGTGGTAAGTGGCCTGTTTGCCAACACGCCAATCCCGACAGTACTGCGTTGCGTACGACCTATTCCAAAGGAACCGTGGTACATGTCGATCGTGTTCACCCTCTTAGTCCGGCATATAATTCAATCTTAGTTTTTTATGACAGGCTGTAGATTCTAGACCTGTAGATTGGTACGCAGGCTGCGATTTTTAAAATGTTAAATTAGTAAAAAGTTAAAAGATGTAATTGCTAAAATTTACATCTTCAAGCATCAGGCAATCAATAGACAATAATGCCACGTCAACAAATATGACGCCAATCAAATATTTAATTATGAGGAATGCTTTGAGAATATTTATCTATAATATCTATAATAATTATCTATAATAATTTCTTTATATAATGTGTAATACATAAAATGGCGTGCATCAAATCTTTTACTCTTGTAGTTCTATTTGAAACGAATTTTATTTCACGAAAAATTTAATTAAATTAAAAATTCATTAAGGAATTGCAGTTCTGTTAGGTAGATAACACAAGTTCTAACTTGATCCGGGGATACTTCTATCAGTTTAAGACAGCCGCAAAAATATAGTAACACTGACGTTTTCCTTTTCATTTTCTGAACACAGTTGCCCCACCGCCTGTTGTGATAACTCGGCCGGCCCCTAATCACCCTCCCCGAACTGCCCCTACAACTTTATCCCGCCTACGGACAACTGGTAAGCGAAAGCACGATCTAGTTCGAAAATAAGAACTAAAATACGACTTTGGCCGCGAAATGATAGACTCATGACCATCGGGCTCAGCGACGTGGTGCATTCGCGCACG
This sequence comes from Tropilaelaps mercedesae, assembly GCA_002081605.1. Classification (NCBI taxonomy): domain Eukaryota; kingdom Metazoa; phylum Arthropoda; class Arachnida; order Mesostigmata; family Laelapidae; genus Tropilaelaps; species Tropilaelaps mercedesae. The sequence goes on along the minus strand of MNPL01014563.1, from coordinate 31,398 downwards.
CCTTGAAGCGACCGGAGGAGACACGTAGGTGCACAGGTTCGATCCCCGCAGTTGCACATTTACATTTATGCGCTCCGTCTTACGCAGTAATGCACAAAGCGCTACCGTGGACATCAGATGTTGATTGATGGTCAGCACTACAAATATTAGACTGATGATTATAAAAACTACGATTTTGTATAACAATTGCTGCAAGTCCTTTGGCGTTCGCCAGTTCAGCTAAGCCGAGAACAGCTCTGTAAAATGCTATAGACCTTGTAATAACCTATGCTCATGCGTGGTTACTGAAATTAAATTTCCACTTGAATTATTATAAAAATGAAAATAAGTAGATATAGCCTATATCGGTTGACATCGTTGTCTATTTGTGATATTAAATACCTTACCACTATGTTTGTTGCTTGCAGCCAAGGAACCATTGGCTCCGCCTATAATGGTGAAACCCCGCGCCAGGACCGAGACTGGAGGAGTCGCTCTTCTCCAGCCTAGTAGAAACCACTCTTCTGAAGGGTAACTACGGAAAAAAACTAGTGAAACCATTCGTTTAAACTAGTGCGCTTAACAACATTTAAAATTCGCTTAATTAATATTCAAGCAAGTTCCGTCGTGTTAATTCAGACCTTGGCGGATATAGTCTGTATAATACAATACCACCTCTATTTGAATGGAGACATTCGCTAAAGTTATGCCTCGTATTATATTCTTTTTTAGATAACTTATTCTATTGGTATTTTCTATTTGGTAAAGTATGCATCGGTATCTAAATTCCTGCATAACACCAGCTACGTGCTGCTATGTATATAACCATACGGATCGTCCCGTATACTTGTGCGTACTCGTTTCGTAAGTTTACGAATAGGTTTTTCGAATTTCACTGTTCCGCCAAAAAAGCATTTACTCCATGTTATTCTAAATGCAGTTTTCATATGCTTCTTTCAGGGAGACTCGATTGAATCCTATTCTGAGCGGTCTCCTCGAACACGGATCCCCTCCACAAAAAACTGGATTATCCAACCTTGGTGTGTATACCACCTTTATTCTGTCTTTTTCATTCTAAGATATTGTGTGATTCGTCTGTCTCCAGAGATAAATTGCCGTTGAAAAAGCTTTCAATTAGTCGCGAAATTCTCGGTGGTTCTCTTCTGGTTTCAACAACTTATGATCACATCCGTAATCAACGGTGAACCACACCTTGAACAGGTAGTTCTGGAGTATAAGAGCGATGTGGTCTGATGCCTTAGCATCGGTGTAACGCCCTGCGAGCGTCGCTTATACGATTGCTCGATCACGCAAGCTTACTTTCTTCGGTTTAATCTTGTAGCGCTCCTTTCGTCCCCAGTTTCCGTAACCGTTCGCCGGTCCGCTTCGACTGCGGTAGCCTCCGGACCCTCGATTGCTTCAGGCGCCCCTACGTCCGTTTCACAGACTCCTCAGATGGTAACATCAGCTGTACTGTCTCCTGACGCTATTCCGACGCGGCCCTCAACACCGTACATAATCCGTGCCACCTCGAAAACTCGTCCGCCAAAGCAAATTAGCATCCCTTCTGTATCGCAGCTAGAGAAGGTGAGTTTTAAGCAGGTATATATGCTCGGTGCCTGATCGTGGTCTAAGAAGAAGATATGGGTCTAAGGAGATTGTACTTCGATAGACACTAGTGCTTTCACACTATCTATGTAGCCCACAGCCACTATGTAGCCCACTCTATCACCCTCTTGATACACATACTCATCACACATTTAAAATCACATCTCTTATCACATCTCTTTCAAAGGCATTCCTGTATGCATGGGTCATTTTAATGTAAATTATAAACATTTACATTAAACATTACACACTAAAAGATTTGCTTCCATACTAGTCATTGAGTGGGTATTTCCATACGCATAACTGGCAAATTTGCGCGGAAGAAGGTTTTCAGTATCGTCTGCTTGATGCCATTTGGGACAAGTCTAGGTCTCACACCATCACCAATAAGTAGGATGTTACCTTGTTTCTACCTATTGTCCACTATTATAAACGTACCGACAACACAATTCTCGTTCTGAATTGCCATAACCTTACGACACAGTCTGCTTCGAATAGACAGTCCTAGGCACATCTGAGTTACAAAATAATGACTGAGCAGTTAACCAGAGTTGCTCAGAAAGGGACCGAGGAGTAGAGTGTCGTGTAACATTTGTCACGGTTTACCCTACATATAGAATACCTGGGCCTACCACCCGGCTAGTAAAAGTTCTGTTCCTTCTTGGTCTATGGTCAGAACTCTCTAAAGCTAAATGCCTATTATGTGTCGGACACCCTCCTGGAGTTAATCAGATGATGAGTTTCTTGCAAACACATCGACGGCCGAATGTGTGCTGCGACGAGATTTAATCGTGAACCGTCTAAAGCTTTAACGTTAGTCTCCACTGGACGTCGAGTCAGGTTACCCAATCTTTGATTGTAGAAAATGCACATGGCTTCCACGATACCGTGCTTCGTTTTTTTTACTATAAACGCTAACAAAATTCGCTCCCCCGAACAGGTGATCGCAGAATCGATTCAGCGTGGGGTGGATGTGAATTCGAAGAATCTTCCAACATTTGTTGCCTCCTCGTCCAAAAGCAACCTTGTAACCCAGTCTATCTCGCAAGGTCAACCGCCCGCTACGACGACGCCTGCTTCGGCAGTACAATGCCTTGTGGGGTCGTTGTCAAATCAAGTGACGTCACTTGTGCAAAGTCTTCCTGACGAGACGACCACGCTAGTGAAGGCGCCATCGGTGGCCGTCAAACTAAAAATTTCCAAAAACGACGGCAGTTACGAGTCCAAGGTCATCGAGGTGATGAAGAAGCCCCTCGCCATGGAACAGGTTGCACGTGAAATAGAGTTGGCCAAGAGGCGTCTACCACCATCATCAGCGGCTGTGCTCGTTGTCCCGCAGCGACTTTCACTGACACCACACAGCGAGCATCAACAGCCGAGCACCATCGTGATCAGTGGACATCTCGTGACTGGGGACCAAAGTGGAAACCTCCTCAGCTCTGCCTCGTACTCACAGACCCTCGAGCCGCTGCCGATTCAGCAAGAGCCACTGGACAACACGCTCCTCCCTGAAAAATATAACGCAGCGCCGCTGGCCGAGGCTTCGACAGTGGCCTCACCAGTTACCTCTGCCGTGAGCAGTGCTTTGTACGCTATCAATGACGACCCATACAACGAGACCACCCGAGCCGATGAGGAGCTTATGTCTGAGCAAACGAGAGCGCTCGTCTGCGAAGCCGATGCCTCACAAGAGGTGCACTTCACCTGCCCTATTGACAGACCACAAGATGCAGGATCAGCGAACACTCTCCAACAAAAACAGCAGCTACATCAGGTGCAACCAGAGCAACAATTTCAACAACAGCCACAGCAGGAGATGCAGCAGCAACAGCCCCAGGAACAAGGTCACCAATTACCACAAGAACAACAATGTACACAACAACAGCAGCAATGTATACAACAACAGCAGCAATGTATACAACAACAGCAACACCCGCAACAACAATGCATACTGCAGCAGCATGAAGTACGGCAACAGCAGTACTTGCACCAGCATCAACACGGCTTGCATCAAGAACAGGAGCAATTACCATCGGCATTCGAGCACACCGATTCAATAAACGTTGAGGTACTGAAGCCAAACGACAAGCAAGAACCTGCCAGCATATTCAGCAGTCCAATGGCGGTCGATGTGTCCGTCATTGATGACGACAACCTGATCGACGATGTGGAAGAGACCCCGCCAGCGATCAGTCTCAATCCTCCCGATGCCGAAGAAGAGCCGCCTCCTCAGACGTCGACGGCCCCTGGCCGTGAGGACGTAGTCATTGATTTGACGGAGGCGGACGTCAAGAGTCAGATGGTGCTAAATGTCGCAGGCCAGAAGGACGAATGTCTCACTCGACGTCGGCCGGCCGCGATCGCCCGGCCTCGCGTTCCAAAGGTGGCCCCGTTATGCAGAAGTAGCCTAAAACCTAATATCGCTATCATGCGAAGATCTCTTAGACCTATGATATCTAAGGAGAAGTTAGTCACGAGTCAGGCACTACCCGCAACAAGTTTAGTGACTACCGGCAAAGGAGAGCCTACGGAACGGGGAGATGATCCATTTTCTTCGGGATCAACGGAACGAAGTCCGATGGAAAATACTTCCATTAACGCTGTTCGGAGCGACGACTCACAGAGCCGGGTGCCACCAGTCCGGAGTGGAGAGCCCATGGAAGAAACGTCTCGGCTAGCGCAGAAGGACGAGCCTGAACCACAGTCGGCACCAGCGACGGCACCGGTCAAAGCTCAAGTGAGTGCCGATCGCTCATCGTGTGCCAAACGCAGACGGAATTCGTCATTGCAATCGGAAGGCAGTTCGGCACCTGAATCAGATACTCAATCACATGAGTCCGTTGGTAGTTCTGAATATGGCTCGAATCGTCGGCGGAGTACACGGCCAAAGGTTCCTACCACCAAGGTGGCTGAAACGCAGTTTGACAACGATGCGCTTGTCACGCAACCGCCCCAACAGGAGGCTCCAGTAAACACAAAAATCGTTCAACAAAAAGCGACACGACCCTCTCGGAGGACATTGGCACGGTCTAGTAGTACTACGAGGCATATGGGCATTACCGCTCTGTCAACGAAAGTTATAGGCGCAGCAGCGACCATTGATATGGCAGTGGCAGCAACTTCTCTTCAACAGACGACTCCGCCCGAAGAGGTGCCAACGCAACAGAGTTTACTCGCTTCCGGCGAGTCCCAGATGCTTGCGAAAACAGCAACCGTGGCAGCATCCAGACGGGGCAGACGATCCAGAGTTGCTCCATGCACCACCAAAGAGAAGCTTCGGCTAAGAGGATCTGCCAGTCTAAGGTGCGACCCATCTGATAACAAAGCTATGACGCGCCAAGCGGATCAGCAAAAGCCAGCATTGACTCGAGAGGAATTAATCGAGCAGAAGACTGAGGATATATTGTCATCTGGGAACAGAATTGTATCCAAGGATGTCATCGCAGGGGAAGGCGACAATATTAAGATAGCCACCACAACATCGTCCTTGGAATCATCGTTTACCGTTACGAAGGAGAAGGGACCTAAGCTAGCTTTATCTGTAGCAGACGGTCAGAATGAGGGGCAAACCGCTCGGCAACCTAAACCAACGGAGGATGCTAAAGACATTCCGGGCACAGGGGTACGCTTAATTATGGAATTCGTATATCTGATGCGCGAGAGCTGTACGTCAGTGGTGATTTAAATCACATTGCGACCTGACCAGAGATGCATGTATTAATATTTTGTATGGTTTTTTTCATGACCTGCTTGGAAATATCACGTCTAGACGGAAATTTTCTATTCGGAAATGTCTATTTTAAAAATCCTGTGATCATATGAATGATGATGTTTTTTATATCTTTAACGTAATCAGGCATTGCAAGTCAGCCATTTCCTATTTTGCCAATTTTAATTTTTCCAGGTTATGCCTGTGGGCTCACCAATGATCGTGCAGAAGAACTTGTGTTGTCCGCTGTGTGACTACAAAACGCAAACGCAACTCTTCCTTAATATCCACAAAAGAAGTCACAGGCCAAATCTGTCCTGTTCAATATGCCACAAGGTGTGTTAGAGAGACATCCTAATTTTTAGAAATTTAAAAAAGTGGAGCAAAATTTTACGCCTAGGGAAAACATGCACGAATGAACGCCCACCGCAGACCTAATGCTTTAAGCAGACTTAATGCTTTAAGTCGTACAAAACTGCTTTATTGCCTATTTAGGACCGTGGTACCCCGTTGAAAAACCAACTCCTACCCACCAGAGACCCTCAAGTATTATGCAACTCACTTTGTGCATTTCCTCTGTAAAAGAGTTTTCTATTACATTATATTTGTAACCTTCGTTACAATGAAATCCTTTTCACGGTGAAGGATACGTTCTATCATAGACAAAGGATACGTTTCTATCATAGAAACCATAGCGAACGAAAAGTACCTCAGGCGGTGCGAATAGGATAGGAGGCCTTTCATCTTTTTGTAGAAAAAAATTATTCGTCTACACTATCACGTAGGAAGAAAACGAACAGAAGGACAAAACGCGTACTGTTTTGCTTCAAAAGGATATGTTTAAAAGGTGTGTTCAAAAGCATGTGCAAAGTGCACCTCTGAGCAAATGCACCGGTCACAACCGCGCGGACCCTGAACAGTTCATTTATGACTCTATCCTCGTCTGACCATTGCCGTCTATTTTTCAGGTGTTCGGAGACGTTCAGTCTGTAAAGGATCACGAAGAGACCGAGCACTCGGACGAAACGAAGACCGCGGAAAAACTTTTGCAATGCCCTAGTTGTGACTATAGAACGAAATTCCAGTTGTACATGAGTCGACACATCACCCTCAAGCATACTAGCGACGAGTAGTATGACATATCCGGCATCTCGTAGGTATTCTTCCACGCAGCGTGTTCACAAATCTTCCTCCTTCCAAAAACCCTCGGGTCAACGGTGTATCATGACTCGGTGTCCTGGCGTGCCAGCGACAGAGCTTGGCCGCCGAACGGAACGCGGTGCCACATATATTACTGTCAGGCATGGAACTGTAAATTGATAATGCGAGTTATGCGATAACGACATAGACAGATAACTGAATGGAACCGTTCGCGTTTTTTTGTGTAGAAGCCAAATCCTATGAACAAAGGGTTTCTATGAATGAGCGTGTGTGTAGTCTTTTTCTCTGGATGTACGGACGTCTTTAGTGTGCCCGATCATGTGTGGAAGGTCCCGCTATACTACCATACATGAACGTTATGACGTTTCATGCAACGTGCTGAACGAATTTGATGAGCTAAGAGCCGGAGATGTTTGGCGATAGTTTCAACTCAGTGTTTGTTTTGTTGTTAGGCTGAATTTAATTCCAACCCAGGATCGTTGCAATTGCCAACGGAATGCTAGTTTTAACCAATTGCTGCTACATTCAACAAACAGCTCCCGTCGATTCGTAGTATAATGGTCAAAAATCGTTGGTGTTTCGCACCCTATTGTAGTTCAGTCCAAGATAGCTGTTCAATCAACGTACTCTGTTGTCACGTCACGTTTTTGCCCGTTAACAGGAAAGACATCCCGCTAAATTTCAAGGCTACTTTCAATTAGGTTTCTTGTTAGGTTGACATGATTCATGTATATTTACCGTAATATGCAGATCCAACCTAAGTCGTGATCGAGTAACTTCTCTCTATCAAATTATGGCTTTTTGGCCTTTAAACACTAACTAATAAATGTAATTGAGAGAGATCGAGGGATCCGCATAGATAAGGCTCGGCAATATGGATATAGCATACATGTCCTGTACAGAGGCAAAGACATGAGAACGATCTAATAAAAGTTACTGAGCGCGTACGACGCTAAATATTCAGGAACAGGTTGTCAACGACGCCCCACACAGAGAAAATCAAGGTTTTCGCGCTTACCTAATAGGGTGCCATCGCTGCCTTATCGACCATTTGGCCATTATCCTTCTGTTGGCGCTTATGCGAGCTGAAGTCATCTATTGCTAGACATGTTTGTCAATGTATGTATTGCCAAGGTCTCTAGCACGCGGTGGAGCCATACTAAGAATGGCAGAAATTCTGTTTTTTTAATGTGAGCACGATGTGGGTAAAGAGAATCTGTATTTCAACCGTTGTTTTCGCGATGTAATGGTGGCATGCGAGTTGATTATTGGAGACTCCTAAACTACTATATAAACGAACTATCAATAAGCTACCGGCGCTACAAACGGAAGGGTAATTGTTTGGATGCAACCATAGCAATCCGTAGTTAGGTGAAATGATGTGTATTTATATAAAACAAAAAAAACATGCTTGTAGATTTTTCATCATCAGTTGAAAGACAATTGATCAATTTCTGCATTGTTGCGCGCATGCGACACAGTATATAATGGTCGGTCAATGGGACTGGTACATACGCGGTAAATCTGTTCTGGGAAGAGACTGCGGAAAAAAATTACGCGATAAACGAATAAACATATGGGCGCTATAAACATATGGAGAACGACAAAGAGATAGAGACGACATACAAGGAAGAATGGCGAGTTGAATAAAAAGTTCTGTTTATTGTTCGCCTGATTTACTTACATATTCTATTTTGTTAATTTTGTGACGCTCTATGCTCACGCGGTATATATGGCATAGTGTAAGGCAAGTGGTGAACCAACGCGATTTTGCCACGTCCGTTACTTGCAAGGAACGACGTTGGTTACACTTATGCCTGCAGGCCAAGATAAAGCCTTGCCATGCTTCTCTTACAGTTTCAGTCCAAACGGTTCGTAAAACTGAATGAAAAGCAAGAAGTTCCTAGCTTGCATAATTGTTTTGGAAGTGCCTTTTTTCACCGTGTGATGAGGCACAGGGAAAACTTAGAAAAGAGCCGGTTGCTCTTGCCTAGCACTATCATTACTGCCCATTACAATAGGGGGCTCTCAGTGTGTAATTTATAGATATTTTTTTATTAATAACGGGGTATTCATCTGTTTGGCAGACGTACTTCTACACTGATTCCTCCTTCATATGAGTAACGCATATAATGGCAGCTACCCGTTATTCAAGTGCTTTCACGAACCTTTTTTGCTCAAGTACCTAATCCTATTTTGACAATCTTGTCTACATAATTACGCCCGCTTCCCTCAATTTAATTGCATCTGGTCCTGCATTACGGTACATGTACGGTATGCTACATTACGGTACATACGGTAGTAAGCTTCCGGTAAAGCAGTATTTCGTACTCCTCTAAAAGTCGAGCAACATCTATCACAATATGCCAAGTATGGATTTTGCCCATGAGATGCGATTCGCATAACTTTCGATTTCGATCCTTGTCTGCACTTCTTCAACGATATGACACCGCCGTCACTGATTCCTGTTTTCTTTTGCGGTAAACTCAACGTTGCAACCATCAATGCTGAGGTGTGAAAAGCCAAGCTTTGAGATCTAAATTGTTTGTAACAAGCTAAATTATGCAGAACCTATCAATGTAAGTCAACTTGTTGAAACGTCAGAAGGAAAAAAATCGTTTCGGTGCAACTTGGAACGAAAAGCCTGATTTACGATCTCTCTAAAAACGTACCACAATCCTGTCAGCATCTTCACACGTAAGACGATATGTTTTTAGTACAACGCCGCGCAGGTTTAGCGATGAAGTTTGGCCGCGGTAGCAAATGGCTTCCTCTTCATTTTCTGGTGGTACCGTCTGGTAACTTCGTTGACAATATGGAATGCTATCCCAACGCCATCTTGCATCGGTATTCCACCTGATGTACTATAAGATAGAAATCTACAAGCGCATTGTTTATACGATGTCTTACAACATCATAACAAATATCAACATAACATAATAAGAACAGTAACTTGCCTTTCGAAGCACCAACTCTGCTATCCTCTAGATCGGTGTAGCAGGGATTATCGGTGCAGCGGTAACGAATGGAGCACCTTCAGAAGAACCACGCTAGCATCTCGTCTACGTATTGTGGATATCAAGGCGGAGGTCGTGGACCAGCCCCAGAACTTGACGAAGTTTAATAATAATAAAGAGAAAAGGTAATATTCGTGGATGGCTCTAACAAGGCGTTACATAAAATTTCACGATCTTATTTTATGATCTAAGTCCTGATAATAAGCACTGGTCTTCTCTAGTGGCCCAAATAGTAATAAATCGTACAATGAAACAGTAGAGTGACAATAATAGGTGATAAAAAAATAAGTCCAGCAACGAAATAGATAACATTAGGGTTACAACAGTCAGCTGCGAAATTAAAACGTACTATTTTGATGGGGATGTTAGAAAAGCTTGTAGCGGTAGAGAAAAGCGAGCGACGTCGAAATAATTATGTTGGTAGCCAATTACCTGACAAATTATCGTATCCAATCAGCGTATTTTGCTATGGCGATGGACAGCTTATTCGGATATATTGTCAATGATACACTGGGTAAATAATGAAAGAGTATTATATATTGTTGTATTATAACATGACGAAGACGTACCTATTCACAGCTAAACGGTATGGGGTTCTATTTATGCGGAATGCCTTTTTTCTTTGTCCACACTCGTACACATGTTCGGCTCCTCTTTTGAATAAATAGAGTTGATTAAATGACAAAATGATTTGTGATGATCTTTACTGATTCGATGGAACAATTCGGTAGGCTAGCGAAGAGTCGATTAAAGGCAGTGTTTATTCAGCAATTATAATTAAAGCGTTGCATTAGACGCTTTGGACGCATATTGTAGTAACTTTCGTTCAGTTGCACGATCAAGTATGGTTTTAATGACATCTTTCTCAAGAAATGCTTGCGTACAGGTCGTCAAAGAGTTTTACGGGAAATTGTCGTGAAAATTCGGACGAACACTAGCTGACGAACATCGCTACGAGTAATAGATTTTCTAATCGGTCATCATCGACGCAAAATAGTATAGGCTGACATACCAGACATTGATTGGTAAAGGTGGACGACCGGTCTGGAACGCACGTGTTGTTACGTACAAAAATCCGCAAGAAAAGTACGTACGAGTAAAAATATGTCTGCGCTTTCTTATATCAGGAAGCATTTTGTAGTATGGATACGCTGTATGGACCAGGTCATATTCAGACCAGGATCATCTTGTGCCCCAGTTAACCGGAGGCCTATATTCGCGTTTACAGTTACTCTCGAGAAATCTCTGATCGGAACCTCGAGAGACCGTAAATGAAATTCCAGATTGTTATTATAATTGAAGGAGATAGTAAGGACTGTCGACCGAGGTTTGGGTAAGAGTCTTCCTATTCTACCCTCCCTTCTAGTAGGGTCAGGGTTAAACGAGTAAAGGTGATCATCGGTGAACAAGAGAAGCCTGTTTAAATGTTTTTACTATTATTGACGCTGTTGGCGCTGCAGTTATGTAAGGAAAAACAACGGTGGAGTGACGACGAATAATTCTCGCGGGTCCGTCATCTTTATCATCAGACAAAGCTAACAGTTACGGCGGTGGTCTGAGAGGTTAACAAACAGCCGAAGATAAAGTTCATGCTTATTAGTGTGTATCTCATTGGTGACACATACATACTTTTTGCATGCTTCGTGTACTTCGGCGTGCTCGAAGTAATGCAAAAAATCACGGGCTAAAACGGAAGACTTTTTTCTTTCAAAAAATGCAGTGGAACAACAAAACAAACTATATTTGATTACCTTTTTAATTATTGCCCTCTCTATTATTGACACTGCAGTAAACATCGAAGATATAAAATCAAAGCAATTTTTATGCGTTTTTTGATGGGTAGGATGTAATTCCGGTGGAAAAGTTAGTATGAAGAAGAGCATGAGTTTTTGTGGCTCTTATGTTTTAGCATAGTTTTGTTCAATTTTGCGCATACTGGTTTATCCAAAAAGGAACTGCCGCTCAGATGTCAGGTTGAGCAACAATATTTCGCTTATCCTAAAATTACGCCTAAAGAAATGGCAAACACAAGGAAAATAAAATAATAATGATAATAATAATAACACGCGCATCCAGGGAAGAAAATGAACAAAACCGTCGTATTTCGGGTGCGGGTTCGTCTAAACGCGCAATTGTGCTCTTTTTCTGAGCCCAACAGGTGCCTAGTCAATATTCCGCTATGTTTACTTGAGTTATGTTGTCCTCTTCTTTCTTATCTAGTCTTTATGTTGTCCATCTTATTACATTTTATCTGACTGAAGTTTTTCCAACACGCAGCATCATATGCGTCATTTACATCTGTTGCATTTCGCATTCCGTAGCGATCCTCGCGAATCACTCTATTAAGCTTCAGCTCCTAATTGACCCGGCTCTCGTGTGTTACCATCGACGTACGCCCTTTGACCTTCACTCAGTGGGGCCAAACATAATAATGCGATCACATCTGGAATACCCTATGCCAATTTATTTCCCTGTTTTTATATGAATGCACGAATATATTCCACACACAAGTTACATTCAATTCACCATTATACGTGTGCTCCCTAGTCCGTAGCCCATATGGCTCCGATAAATACACATAACGTCTCTATTCACTGATATAGAATAGTTTGACTATGCCATCAGTTAATCCGCATTTGTGTTACGAATGCCATTCATCGTGCTTCGTCACGGGAATTACGTGTATGTTACAAATCTGATATTATATATATTTTTCTCATATACCTCCCCTAATAGACGGTGTGAGGCGTCAAAAAAAGACCTCCGACTTTGCAGTCGTGTACTGAAATTTTTCTCAACGACTCGGGGATATACGGGGGCCGGTATACAAAACAGAACGACTAGAACCGAGCCCCTATCCCGCGGAACCTGTAACGCCAGGGGCCTTTGCGGAGATTTCTGCGGACTGAGCGACGATCGGAACAGCATCAATAACGGATGGCTCGAACGCATACGCTCCTAGCGACACAGCCAAAGACAGATGGAACACCAGGACAACCGCAGCGACAGCCAGGCGTTCCTGCATCGATGAAAGGCCCTGCAGTGAGGGCCATAGCGACAAGACAAGCGAGTACCCCGTGATGACGGTTGCTCCAAACATAATTGGCCAGGCTATGACCGGCATACGAATTACCCAGATGATCTGAAAGACAGATGTTAACAGAAGACGAGGCAAGGACGCATTGGTAACGAATGAGATGTTGAATTAAAAATTCTCTAGAACGCTCAAACTGTTCTGTAGACGAGAGGCGTAAAAATAATGTGGTGACGCTACGAGCCCATACATAAGAGTAATCCAACAGGTTTACCATGCAGCTTGTAGATTACACATAAGGCAAACAGAGGGAACTGTAACAAAGAAATAAATGTGAGTATGTAATCTAAAATTTTTTAATTTATTTTGGGAAATTCTGTATCATCTAGAGCTCCGGCTTGCACGAATATTGGTGGGGATCCGAGTGAACGAGTTGTTTATATTAGTGCTGTAGATGATTTAAGGAAGTGCAATAGGTTTTTCCAGAGTTTCTTCTAAAAACATAAAAAAATATAATGTAGTGACAACGTAAATCAAGCAAAGCATTGAGACGATCGTAAAGTTCGCCCCACTTAAATAGAAAACCTAACTGAAACATTTTTAATATTCGCAAACACTGAGAAATAATAGTGTTTCAAACATAGTTTGATGCTAAAACCTAGTCTTGCAGTTGATATACAAGTAAAAAAGGGGTATACACTATATGTTTCCTATTACGTACAGCAAACAAACAATATTTCGTCGAGGTAATGTAAGATCTATCCGAGTACAACGGTGGTACCTCGGGACAACCCTAGGATCTACCTGCTGCACATAAACGCATTTTCACGCTGCTATTTGACTTTTATTTATTGATTCGCAGGTTTCTTCAATATCATATCACCCTAAAGACAGATAATTGCATCCTTAAAGGAACCACAAAGTCCAACGAGCTTATCTTTGGTTCATTTTAAATTACATGGAAAAAACTTCTTCTAAGCTGTTTGTGGAAGAAAAACTTGTCTCCACGAAAACCACGCTTCCAGAGTAGTATAATTCAACACAACTGAAAAGCTTGCGAAAAATTAATGAGAAAAACAAACTTCGTGGAGGTCTGCGTAAATAACAATAGTTCTTCACCTAAGCACACTCGAGATCGAAATTAAATGCACTGTACTAAAATAAAAATATTCTAAGCTGAGAAATCTTGTATTACATTACTATAGAGCATTTACTTGCCATCTGTAACACAACACGCCGAGTTTCTGCCATTTCATCACCCAGATATCGACTGCAAGTCTACTTCTTTGCCAAGTAGCGGCCTACTTTTGCGCCAAGCCTTGTGTACAAATTGCAAGCAGCACTAGGGTAAATACGAACCGATACGGGAATGAAGATAGCCATCGAATACCCATAAAGACACATGTAACTGGGAAGAGTCTGACGCTGTTCAACCCCCTGATACTTGAGAAACGCCCAAAGAGCCGACGGCAGCAGGAATGCATAGATGAATACAGCCGATGCCACAAACGAGGTTCGTCGCATATCCGTGTCAACGGCAACGCAGTTCGGAGCGTTCTGAACAAACTGAGCAATGCCGTGTGAAATCGCCGACGACACGATCAATGAAACGGCCACCCATACCGGACCTAGAAAAATATTCCAGAGAATTGACATAATTGCGTAGCACATTGATTAAAACACAAGAAAGCAATTCAACAGGCGCAGCTCGAAATCAAGCACCTGCCAAAAAACGGGCGTCTGTTCAAATCAAAAGTCGGCAAGGAAGAAACTGGTCATCGCTAGAAACGCTTGCCTGGTTTGGAGTTTGCAAAAGCATTTGACCACAAACTGTGATACCACTCGTACTGTTTGCGATGATTTTTCAGGCATTTTCTATACGACACATTAACTCACGGTGCTCACCATAGAGGTCAGGGCTAGCTCCAATGTTCTGTTCCAGATGGCCTTTCTGGGGGTATAGCGACGCAAATGCTCTCTGCAGTACCTGGTCGCCCTGGACGTTGAAGTACATCATATAATAATTTATGGAGAATATGCTGGCCGACTTTTCCGATTGTGATCCGCTGCCATAAAGTCGATTTGGCTGGGGAGAACAGTGAAGAAAGAGCACGGAGCGGTCAAACGCTCGATTTGAATTGAAACATGTACAAGCTCTCGACACGTCTAATATGTGCAAACGTGTGCAATAGAAAATACTGGTTTTTAGTTCCGCTAAAAAGTACTACAACGATTTGCGCTGACCAAAATAAAGCCGACAGTTACTCCACACTTCGATAAGGTAGATACATAATTAAGAGGTCAAGCGTGTAGAGAGAGAAGACACTTCAAGGAATGGGTACCACCCGTTCGCAAGTCGAGAAAAATCTAAACATTTAGTTGTAATTCGGTGAAATTCCCACTCGAAACAACAACGTGAATTTTGAGGCACGATACCAATGCTTTCTCAAAACCCCACTATCATTGAATATAATACAAACACATATTGTTAGAAGTCAATAAAGGCATAAGAGCGTGAATGACATGTGACATAAATTATTTGAACAAACTGTAATATATATTTGACAAAAGCCTTCAACTCAAACGCTTTTTGCTATCTAACACCAATAAAAGGCCTGAGTCATTTATACAATTACTACGCATAAATACAACGATATATATCAATACAACCTTTAGTAATTTCACCGTGACATGGCTTGCCACAAGGACAAAATAATTAGCTTTCGTACAGAATAGATAGATAAGCTGTACTTCACTACAAGCTTAACAACCATTTTCTAATTATAGCAGACGAATAAAAGCAGCATAAAAGGTACTCTCAGGACAAAAATTAGCTTCGGTTCCCAAATGCTTCGCAGTCTGAGATATTCTGATCCGTTTTTTAGTCGCCAGAATTTAGGAGAGTAACCTTGTAACCATATTGTCGTACCAAAACAGAGAAGACAAGGTGGGGCCTTACGTCTGAACCGGTCGGTGAGAATGTCGTTTGGCCAGGTGTTGTCGTTGTTGATAAATCATTGGTATACGCTGGATTGTTGTTTAGCCCCGTTCTATTCGGATTGTTATTGTTGTTGATGTTGTTGTTGTTGTTGCCTGCGGTGTTGAACGGGTTGACCTCATTAGCGCCGTGCATCCCTCCGGGCAGCATATCTTCAGCAGACAAACAGTCGAAAAGAGAACATTCATACAGGAAGAACGAGCGGAACTTTGCGCGCAATTAAGTAATAGCCCACTTCAGAGCGAAACGCGCTGGGCGGAAAAAGATACAGCAAAGAATTGGCCAGCTAATATGTCAGCGCCAGGACCGCGCAGTTGCCCTTAACGACACGAAAGTGGAGGACGCGATCTGGTAAAAGCTGTGCGCTGCAAAGTCGATGGAACTCAGCTGGGCCCAAGTAAAGTGAGGTAGATGCTAACAGATTGAACTATAATCGAGTCGTAGGTAAAAAAAATAGAGAATGGGGATGAGCGCAGAAAGGCAGAATTCTGCAAAGTCGTCTAGAGTGTGTGAATAAGTCTGTCATTTAGACTCGGGTTTTTGGATAGAATAGCTGCGATTTTAGTACAAGCTCTGGATGAATACGCAAATCCAGGCGGGACCTACCGTCGCAGATTTGTTAGAAATGTTAGTCAGTCGTTATGGACAACGGGTCGTTTTCCCACTCCTTGCATCGTTTCGACGTGTGACAATTTATTCGGTAGAACATATCTGTTTTTTTTTTAAAGAATTGTTTAGAATATTACAAGGCAGCGTGACTGTCAATCGATAAATGACCGATGGCCCCTGTCCAAACGACTGACCGTAATAAATCTAGTCATCCAGTTAGTAACAATACGCCACCCAGTACATTACACATTACACTTGATGCAGAAATACTCGGCAAGGTCCAAGTTAAATACGAACTTCATGCGATTATCTAAACCCTTCTGAGGTCTTACTGCACGGCGTTCATCCTGAGCGTTAGCGTTGCCTAGTCTGGCAGCTCAAATATCCTTCGTAGTATACTCACCATTAGCGCCAAATGGGTCATAGTTCTGCAAAAACGAATAAATTGCCCGACACGACAGGGAATAAAAAAAATGAAAAGAACGAATTAGTTAGAATTACTGAAACTACTCCGTCGCTCTTCCATTAAATGAGGCATCACTATAAACAATAACCACAGTATGATTTGTATAAAAGTGGAACTCCTCAAAAACCGAATGGTATTAATGTTAAGCTAGAGCGTATAAAAGAATGCGAAAATGTAACTACAATATATCGAAATGACACATCTCCGCGTACTTGCTGATTTGTCTCATCGAATTGTTCACTTTAAAGCGGAAATTGCACTCACGTCAAAATCGATTATCTGAGCTGTAGGCGGATTGTTGTTCATTATGCCAGCATTGGCCACGACCTATCGATGATCAGAGAAACGGAAAAGAACAGGTTCTTACTGACATCGGCACCTTATACCACAATTACAATCAAACATCTGTGCGGAAACGATACTGTCACTCAGTTCCGAGGAATTGCGACGTAACATAGCGGACAGGTCCCCGCTGACAAAGCGTGTTTTAGGTATATAAAATTGTCTGCGAAGGGGCAGCCTTGTACCCACTCATGTAACCGCGTAGAACCGAACAGATTTCGGCTGTCATACGTAACTACGGCAAGATCTCGAGAAATGTGGGAATGTGAATGACATGAATCCGAAGGTAACGTCAGCGATGTCCCTATGCAGCTAGCAATTGGTGTTCCGCCGTTTAGCGGCGTAGAGAGCCTGAATATGGCGGCCGGCATGAGACGTTCCATCGTTAGTTTTAACCAAAAAATCAGTAAAATTTCCTCAAAATTCGTACTTCCCGAGAGGCTGCGTGGGGGATATGTTGAGAAAACAGGTAAACCCTTTTCATTCCGAGGTCGGTCGACAATATAGATAGGAAGATTGGTAACCTTAAACAAAGTGTGGGAATGCGTGATGAATCGGGCGAGCATGCATCTAAGAATATCATCCCACGATCTAGACGCGAGCTAGTAATTCCGCGCACCCTTCTCGAGAAGTCAACGGCTCATAGCGCTCTTCGTTGACGAGAGTTTCGTTAAGAGCAAAAGTCAAAACGGTTGTTCTAATAGTGCTGTACTGAGTCCCACACAATTAGCAGTAATACAAGTTGCTGAAAGTTTCCGCAAGATTAAGAAAGAATAGGCAATCATTTTATGCAGAACGTGTAGAAAGTGCAGAAAACAGTTTAGCTTTACTGCAAAAACAAATAATGTTTGGACTGGCGACCTACGCAATTGTTCTAAACAGAAAGAGGAATGCTAGAGTAATTTATTTGAAATCGTCTTTCGTCACGCCATCATGATTATGCCCATGTTAGAGGCAATGGCGTTCAAAAATACCATTCGTGAAAACAATAGAAAATTATCGCTTAAACATGTATTAATGGACTATAAATTGTTTATTCGATATAATATGGAATATTTTCAAATTAAAATTATTCGGAGCAGGCCTAATGAAAAAGTTGTTAAAGAGTAAATTTCGACGTTTATACTGCTAAAGACTTTTTTGCAACCTTTTGGTAGCATAATATTTTTAGACATATGTAAATATTACTATAACATTTGAACATTAGAGTAAATTTCGACGTTTATACTGGTAAAATTTTTTTTGCAACCTTTTGGCAGCATAATAATCTTTAGACATGTTGACATATTACTAGAACATTGTAAAATAATAAGAAATGGCCCATACCTTAATGTAAAGTCGGTTTACTCGTCAAGTTTCCCACGCGGGTCGTCATATTTCACAACAACATAAAAACAGTTATTGAACTGGATCATGGGCTTCTTTTACACTTCTTACGCTGTTATTCCGATTCTTATTTTAATTAATTAGGTGCCTGTGTGTTTCAGTGAAATATTTTGAGATGGTGGCTCAGGATTATAAGGTGGCAATACAAGATGGAGTCACCGATGCCCAGGCGAGACCCTTTAAAGCGGCGG